>JAOBAS010000027.1:47431231-47456626 GCA_025311575.1 Elanoides forficatus
CTAAAAAAGGTGCAGGTCTCTTTCAGTTCTTGGGTTATACCGAACTGCTCTGTGAATATTTTGGGTACTCTTGACCTTCGTAATCAGCACTGGATGCCTTTTTTCAGGTAACTGAACTGATCCCAAAGTTTTTATATGACAAAAAGTTATGGAGGTTATTTGTTGTTTTAATAGTTCTGGTATTTGAATGCTTTACTCCTGCTAACACAAGAAATCAAGCTTTGAGTTTAAGAACCTTGGCTGATCACTATGGACTTCTCACCTGTTCAGCTGATCTACCTTTTTTTCTGGCTTTAAGTTCTCTTGACAACCAGAATGTAAGTGTCATAACTGAAAAATATGAGGTGCTAATAAACAATGTTTGGCAAGAATTAAAATATTCTGTGTGAAAAATTCCAATTTTGCAGGTGTATTTTATTTTATTTTATTATTTATTTTACTTTGTATATTTTATTTTCCACTGGGAAAGTCAATATGTCTGTTTTTCCTAAGCAGTATGTCCAAAATGGAATATTTTATTTTATGGAATTGATTTTAGAACTTTTGTTTTGAATCAGCTAAAAATATTTTTTTTTTCCTGCACATTTGCTGTTAGAAAAGTGAAGTATGTGTCAAAGTTGTCTCCTATAGTCCGAGCAGTTGAAGACATGGTTTACTTGGTGTGTGTCTGATTTCTTTTCCATTTTAGATACATAAGGTTCTTGATTTTATGTTGCGAACAACCTCCAGATTCTTCTACAATTAGACTTATTATCCAGCATTGCAGTGCTTTGCCCAAGAACTTTTTATGTTTCCTCTGCCTTGCATACTCACACAGTGGTTAGACAATACCTTGAATCTCAGGTTTCATGCAGAAAATATCTTTTCTGTTCACCAGGAGGAGAGATCATCAAGGTAAAAAAATTAGAACTGAAAGCAATGAACTGGAAAGAAAAACTTGCATACACATATACACTTGTTTATGAATGTGCATAGTAGTGACTTTAAATGTATCATTAGCTGTTACAGACTACAGAAACATACAGCTTAGAAGGGATATATTGGATACAAATTCCTTACAATCCTGTGTATATATAATTTAATTACCTTTTGTGTAATAATAAAAAATTCCTATGTTTGTTTTAGATTTAAGCCATAAAGTTGTTATAGTAGTTCAATGTTTTTCTAAACATCTCTTCTCCTGTGCTCCTGGGTTTTGGAAAACAAAGTAAAACAAAACAAATATTTAAGGTTTTTTCCAGCTGGCATTTTACCTGGAAATTAAAGAAAATATATTTTTCAGGCATTATTTCTTTTTCAACACGCAATGTATCTTCTTGGTGCACTCTATTCAAAATTAGAAAGAACTAGAGACACACTGAGTCAGAACAGCTTGGGCAAAGACTTGCTTAAGTCTCTGTCTAGCAAAATGAGATCATCTTAATTCTCAAAAATGAGCTAGTGGATTTGACTTGATTAACTTTTATTTAGTATTATGAAATATGATGAGTCCTATTGATTATCAAATCTATAACTCTATCCCTTTAATTCCTCCTGTTATCAGCATTAGGTACTGATTGCTATTGTTAAAAGGTTTCATAGCTGTAGATACTGATTCTTATGATTAATTTGATGTATTTGATGATAATCATAACATTTGATAATTTCAGTATCTCATTAATTGAATAACTACTACATTGATTTACTTGTGCTAAGGTAAATAACCTGACAAATGCAATATATCAAATGGGTTTTAACTTCATTGTGTGCTATTCAGTTATTAAAAAAGCAAATGTTTTGGGTAGTCTGTTTGGGGCAAGGGACCATCTTGCATCTTCCCCTTTGAGAGGGGTAAATCAAAGCACTAAGGCTGTAGTTTAAACCCTCTAGGGAGATGTGGGACCTGATGAGATGCATCCCAGGGTCCTGAGAGAACTAGCAGATGTAGCTGCTAAGCCACTCTCCATCATATTTCAAAATTCATGGGAGTCAGGTGAAGACCCAGTGAATGGAAAAGGGGTAATGTCATGCCCATTTTTAAAAAAGGGTCAAAAGAAGGAGCCTGGGAACTACTGACCAGCCAGCCTCATCTCTGTGCCTGGTAAGATCATGGAGCAGATCCTCCTGGAAGACATGTTGAAACATATGGAAGACCGGGAATTGATTAGAGATAGGCAACACAGCTTCACCAAGGGCAACTCATGCCTGACTAATCTGGTGGCCTTCTACAGTGGAGTGACTGCATCAGTGGACAAGGCAAGAGTTATGGATGTCATCTGCCTCGACTTCAGTAAGGCCTTTGATATGGTCCCCCACAACATTCTTGCTTCTAAATTGGAGAGATATGGATTGATGGATGGACTGTTAGGTGGAAAAGGAATTGGCTGGATGGCTGCATCCAAAGGGTTGCAGTCAGCAGCTCAATGCGCAAATGGAGGTCAGTAACAAGTGGTGTCCTTCAGGGGTCTGTACTGGGACCAATAATATTTAATATCTTCATCAACAACATAGTGGGATTGAGTATACCTTCAGCAACTTTTCTGATAACACCAAGCTGAGTGGTGCAGTTGATTTGCTAGAGGGAAGGGATGCCATCCAGAGGCGTCTTGACAGGCTTGAGGACTGGACTCATGTGAACCTCATGAAGTTCAGCAAGGCCAAGTGCAAGGTCCTGCACCTGGGCAGAGGCAGGGGCTGTAATGATAGGACAAGGAGTAATAGTTTTAAAGCAAAAGAGGGTAGATTTACATTGGCCATAAGGAAGAAATTCCGTACAATGAGAGTGATGAGGCACTGGAACAGGTTGCCCAGGGAAGTGGCTGCCCCCTCCCTGGCAGTGTTCAAGGTCAGGTTGGATGGCGCTTTGAGCAACCTGGTCTAGTGGAAGGTCTTCCTTCCTGTGTCAGGGGGCTTGGACTAGATGATCTTTAAAGGTCCGTTCCAACCCAAATGATTCTATGATTCTATGATCCTCTGATTCTGTGATTCTATGTCTTTCTCCACTGACTAGCCAAGGAACCTCAGGTTATTAGATGTGCATCACAGGGAAGTACCCAAATCTGCCACAGACATGGTTAAGACACTAAATAACTCCAAAATTATCATTTTTCCTTTTAGAAATTCAGCTATCAGTCACTGACTCTTATTGGCATTTACTATTTTTTATTTGAATCTGATACATCCGATTCCAGTTATAAAATGGTTTCCTTCTAATTTCACTGTTGGGAGTGCAGTGTTGATCCAAGGACCAGAATGGCACCAGAGTTTATTCACCATCTTTGTTTCTTGAAAATGAATATGAAGACTTTGAGATACTGCAGTTGCTTTCCTGAATCTGCACAGGAACCGACAAAGAACCATACACAATGAGGCTTTTTTTTTTTAACAAGCATTGTTTTAAATAGTTCATTTTGCATTTAATTAACAGCATTAGAGATAAGATATTCTTCTAGACTCAAATTAACAATAAAGCTGTAATGTACCTATTGGAGGCATGCCTTTATAATTTTTTGGGGGGAAATCAATAGAAAGCTATTTTTTATTACTTTTTCCTTGTCAGATAAAATGGTATTCTCTTGATCTTACATTTTACGTATAAAACACAGAAAGTCATTATCACGGGTGAGTGCTTATTTGATACCATTACTCCCAGACACTTTCAACTGCCAAGAGGTAGAATACTGTCATTACTTTGGCAAAGCAAAAGTGGTAGACATATTATTTCTGTTAATGAGGTGGACATAATTAGATAGACCAAAATATAACCAAAGTATGTCCAAGTTACTTAGGTCTTAATTTAGCAGAGCCCACAACTAATGAAGCATGTTCAGAAATACCTTGTGTCCCACTTTTAGGGATGACCCTTAACTCTTATAATGGAACATTGAATGTTTGCTGTTAGGGTGGAAACGAGCACTTACATTGTGACCATGGCTAATATGCAAACTTTTAATGGAGTTTGATTAGTCTTGTTTTTTTCCAGTGATTAAAATTTAGTTTAGGAGGTCATTTGGGTCTTGTTTTTCATGTGTTTGTGGTTTTTTTGTTTTTCTTGTGGGTTTTTTCCCCCGTGAGTACAATCTGTCAGAAAAAAAGAGGCAAATGTACACTGTTAATGGCACACTCTCCAACTCTACTTTGCAGTAGAAATCTGATGAGAATAACTACTTCACCCCCTGCCCCAGATTCCTGACACTTCCGTATCAGAGATAAAAAAAATACAGGCAAATTCTTACAATATACAGATTGGCAAAGCTTGGTTTATGTCCCAGTTCACTGGCTGGCTCACTAGAGACTAAGAGCTCTTTAATTCTGCCAGCTTATAAAATTATTCCACTGGGTCTAGGATCTAATGCTGCAAGTTATTGGTGGAGGTGTATAGGAGCTGATTTTCCCAGTGTGTGACTGATTTTTTCAGATTTATGAAATGTCCATTCCTCCCTGGGATAAAATTAAGATTCTTAACATATTATACGGAAGATTAAAGAGGGATTTTTCCTTCAGGATGGTTTTAGAGACTTACTTTTAATACGAAGCACCCTTGTATTCCTGAGTCAGGAAATCACTTGAATTTAAGTCAACAATTTTATATTAATGCCCTTACATATTGGCTATCGATTAAAAAAGTACAAATGCACACACATTCTTTCTCCCACAAAGGCACATATCACTTGATTACATCCTTGATATATTTCACAGAAAAGTTTTGGTTCCAAAGAGCTAGCATTTTATGTCTATTTTTGCTTGTGGTTAGAAATTCTGAGAACATCCCATTTTCTCTGTGTGTCACTCTACCATGCCCAAGAATATTTTTTCATGATGAAGTACCAACCATATTTACGTTAGTTTGTTGATCTGATTAAGAAGACTCTAAACCTATGCTTAACCTGAATTCTATATTTCCATTTCGGACATGAAGAAGATCTGAACCCAAAAGTGTCTTCTTTTTTTTTTTTTTTCCATGATCTATAGCACTAAGTTAAAAAAAAAAAAAAAAAAGGTATTATCTTCAATATAAATTTTGCTTAATGGAGTTTAGTCATGTACTGAAACATTGTTGGTTACCCCTTGTTGGATTTTTTAGAAATAACCTTTCATTACTGGTCTTGTGTAATGTACACAGATAAGTATAGGTTTGAAAAAAATAAGGCTTTCAAAATAAGACTGCTTAAAATTACTTTTTAAGAGATCTTTTCCCATTTTTTGTAAACAGTCTTTCCTGAAGACTTCAGAATTCTTTTTTTTTTTTTTCAAATGAATGCTAAAAAGAATCTCTGACTGCAGTATCAATGATTTTTTTTATTAGTCAAACATGTTTGCCCATCCATGGTAAAAGATTTATTTTCTTGGGATAAAAACATACCTCATCTGAGCTATTTAATATTATGCTCTTTTTAATCATGAGATGAAGATGATGGAAAAAAACAGCAATATGATATCAGTCTCCTGTCAAACATGTCAAAGGGAATGTCAAAGTGGCTCTGAAATACATTGCAGCTGTGAATGGAAGAAGGAAACCTAATAAGCTTTGGGAATGTTTTGAAGATTTCTGTAATTAAAGAAGAATATATAACCTTCTGGAAACACTGATGAAAAAATGTGTAACAAACAGCAGGGAAAATTAATCTCCAGTTTCTGTGCAGTCTTCATGTTATAAAGAGTATCCCTAAGATTTTTTTTTATTTGAGGTTTGCCACATAAATATTTCCATGCTAAACTGCAAATGTAACATGCAAAAGGAGAAAGTGCTATGGAAGTGCAGTGCTGTTTAGGCAATGTTGAATTAGAAAGTACTGCAGATGTACAATATTGCTTTGATAGTGTAGTGGTTGCTCATGGAAGATAACCTAGATAAATCTGTAGTTTTAGTGCAGGAGCACTGTGGCTGTTCCAGGTTCAACCAAATAAAATTATGTGTACGTATGGCCTTGCTCACATCATCTTTTTTTTTCCCCTTCCTCTTTCATTTTCCCCTTCATTTTTATCTTCAATGAATCTGAACTCTTCTTCAGAATGGGTGTTAAGGAAAAATCATAAAATCTTTCATTGGGAGAGGAAAACGAAAGATACTGAAGCAGAGACTCTAGTTTTGTTTACAAAGGAGAAACATACTTTTAAATGTGTGACTTATGACAGATATCCCCATTGCGACTTATGACAGATATCCCCATTAAACTGGAATACTGAGAATGTCACCCTTGTTTTATTTATGAGGCTTCAACACTATGAAGTGTCAGAGAAGGCTGATGCAAGAGCAAGTGATTTCAACGTTCTTATTTTCAGTCTGTTTCTTGTGCTCTGCTTAGAAACCTAGTGAGATTGTCTCCAGTGTCAAACTGTGAAAAACAACTACTGAACTACCTGCAGACGTAGCTCATGACTTCAGCTCCTACACGGGTTCATCAGAAATTTTGGAGGGATCTGATGAAGAACCCTTAAAGTATTTATCTGTGGAAACAGATCTTCAAGTGAGTCTGTGTACATTAATCTCTTGTAAAAACAAGGTTAAATTAGTGCTAGAAAACATGTTACATTTAGGGATATCAGCTAGGATTTACAGCCTAGCTCGGATAATAGCCTGGTTGGCCAGTTGATCTGAAAGTTGTTAAAGCCAGCTGTACTTATAAGCCATGGAGTGTCATCAGCAGTTTCCCAGCTAACCGTCATAACCCATCAATAGGTTATGCTGCAGTTAAACAATTAATAAATAGCAGAAAATCCAGCAGAGGAATTGTACAAAACCACAATACTGAAGAAAGCAGAATGACCTTTAATTTCAGCCAAGCAGTGATCTGTGATCTTCCCTTGTGGGTTACACCACAAAACCCAACGTTAGGTAGGGAATGATGCAGAGGGATGACTTTTATTAACTTCAGTGGAGATTTCATAAGCTCCAAATTTTCTCCATGGTGTAAAATGAAACAGGAACTCCTCTGGTTTAAATTTTGATGGTACAGTGTTGGTTTATATTAGTGGAGAACTTGACCCTGGGTCTTCAAAAGGCAGTTGACACCCCTTTTGTGAGGTCCTCGTAGCTGCAGGTTGCAGCGGAACTTCCACACAGGGAATCTACAACCAAGGGACGGTGTGAGATTTCCCCCTTTGCTACAGGGATTAGTGCCATAACCTGCAGGATAATGCTTTCCAGCTATCAGTATTTACAGTTCAGCACTGGTATAGATAGAGTTAAGAGTTTTGTGTTGCATGTGAACATAAACCCCACTCTTTTGGTCAGATTATAGGTCCTTGTAGCCCAGTGTCATTTCTCTGAAAGTGGCCAGCTGCAGGTTCTAAGAGAAAAGAAGAACGATTTTGCAAAGAGATGGTTGAACAGCAGAAATTATGATTTCTACATGGTCATGACTGGCCTGCAGAAGGAAAATAAGAAATGATATTTCATAGCATCTTCTATTGCAGATAGATCATCTGTTAAAATTGACGCTGTAGAAGCCAAAATCTTGCATGTGCCCCAAAAACAAGTGAAAAAATTAAGGAATGGAAGAAAAGCTTATCAAAGCTATTAAAAACAAAACCACCATCACTGGCTCAGGAAGTCTCAAAGTTGAAATGTTTCCTCTTGTCCCACAGCAATTTAAATTCATCAAACATGTTTGTTAATGGACCTTGCCACATAACTTTGGAAATCTCAGTACTCAGACAGTATTACCAAAAGACATTAAATAACATCCCTCATGAGAAGTTTTCAAATATTATTTAGTAAACATTAAAAGCTAGTATCTAAACAAACTAAGGACTGCTTGGAATAGGTATTGTTGTAGTGTTCGGGTTTTGGTTTTTTTTTTTTTGTTTTTTTTTTTCTTCTTTCTTTCCAAGGACAAACAGAAAATCTGTAAGAAGCTGTCAGGTCTAGCTACTATCCAAAAACCTCCCATGCTTTTCGAAGGAGCAGTGTTAGCAGGTTTCACTGTCAGCCATTTAATTTGAGCTCACAAGATTAACCAGCTTCTTGTCTACTTCCAGACTTCACAAAGTCAGTCTGGCTGCTGCCAGCCAGGAGGCATTCAGGTGCTCTCAGGCTTACAATTCAAGCAGAGATTGAAATGATTAAGGCATGGGGAGATGGCCAGAGTAGCACCTGAGGCTGATAAGTCTGTCTGGCAAAGCTGAGACTTAGAAAATGCTAGTGAAGAGTGATTGTTTTCATATTTTAGAGGTCATCTGATGTAGCTCCTTGTAACAAAGGTGGTTTAATCACAACAAAATCATATACAAGATAGCACTATGTCCCTGCACTGTTACAAATACCTCCCAGGTAAAAATAACTCTATCTTTTCATTGTGGGAAAACTTCCATAAATTTCTAATTAAGAAACGTATCTTTCTTCTCCCCTCAATACTTCTTTCTCTAATTTCCATTATAAATAGATGAAAACTTTATCACACCTTCATATAGACCTTTATGAAACTCTCTAGTCCTGCTGAAAACCCAGAAATTCACCCATAAATCACCCCAAACTCGCTTATCTCAGCAATTTTTTTTCTTTCTCAATGCATTTGTTTGCTGTTCCATTACCTTTGACCACTAACCCAGAAGCTGTTAGTCCAATAGCATCCATTTCATGCTTAGCCACTGTTCAGGTTAAAGTATTGAAACACCCTTGAGGAGTTCCTTTTATCAAAGAATTTTAGCATGAAAGCAACAGAGAGTCTATCTTATTTTTTATAGAAGATTTCATCTGTTTCTCTCAGCTCTGTATGAAGCTTTGTGAGAGAAAGGACCTTGGATCAAGCCCTCAGTAAATGTAGTCATCTTCGATTTCATTTCTGCTAGAGGCAATCTGGTGGAGTTAGGTAGGATTACTGGAAAACTCAGTTGTTCTGTTTCATGCTGCTGCCCTCTCCAGTTTTCATCATCTGTGTTTGGCTCAGGGCTCCTTCTTCGGCTTTTCTTGCGGGCTTATTCCTGGGTTTAGAAGGCTTCACGCCTTTCCCAAATCCCATCTCACTTTTTATGGGGAAAGACCAGGAGTAATCCCTGTCACCCTCTCACATAACGGCTCTGCTGCCTTTGTCTTGGTTCATTGCCCTTGGAGATAGCTGATGCTTTTTTGATAGTAATGGAACAAATTTATAGCAGCTGAGGAACTGTTGTGTCTTTACTGCTAAATGAGTATCTCAGCAGTGCAATCCAACATCTGGGACCAACTGATCTTCCAATCTGCGTAAATATTAATAATCTTCTGAGTTCTCTTTTGAAGTGAATCACCTCAACGGAACAAAAACTAGTTGCGGTTTTGGGCACAGTTCATTGCATGAACCCTCCCAAGTTCCAGAATGAGTGAGATAGTATCAGGTTTGTGTGCCCTGGCCCTACACAACCCTCCAACACTTAAGCAGCCAGTAATATCTGAAGCGATATTTTCTTCGTTACACTGAGGATATCTTTGTCAAAAGAGCAGATAGTATGGGAAAGGGCTTGCTTTCTGACTCTGAAGTCAAGTGACATAGCTCCATGCATATTCATGCAGTTAATTCTCTCCCCCTTCAAAACAGAGTAGCCTCATCCATGCAGCCTTGTTGTGAAAAATCCCAAAATGTACCTGAGCTTTGCCTGAGAGAAAGTTACTTGGCCTGGGAAAACCCATTCCAGGAACTGTGCTAATAATTAATCTGGAGTGACAATCTCAGGACAGTGTTCAGAATTGTGCCCTGTCTCTGATTTATCAGCTAAGACATAGCTGGAAAGTCTGCAGAGAGTTTGAAAGAAAACTTAGTAGTATGTGCATTTAAACCCTTTACAGACTAAAATCACTTTTGCCAAATTCTATATAAATCTCTATATCCTTGCCTGGAACTATGTCTGCCCCCAGACATCAGTGCTTAGGAATGCGCCGATATATTTTCCAACATAAGCAGGTGCAGTAGTTTGCACCTTTGCTAACAGACATGTTTATTACATTCATAGCCAGGGCATGAAGCAGCCGTTAGATGCCCAGGAGCAAGAATTGTACTTTGCAAGCATGGCACCTATTTCTGAAAAATACCAACTTAGTAAGTGTTGATTCCAGTTATTCTGGGAGAGGAGGCAATATGGAAGGAGAGTGAGTACAAAGGAGGTGATGTGGGGGGGGGACAAGGACTATACGTTCTGTCACAACACAGCACAGGGATTGCATTCACTTTTGTAGAGAGGTCTGTGTGCTGTTTAAGTCACTTGTGCCAGAATGCAGCTCATATATTGCAAGTTTCTGTGGCATATTGATCCTCCACACTTCAGTAAATGACTAGCATGAGCTTTAAGGGTATAAGAATGGCCAAAGATGCAGGCAGATAGCTTAGAAAATTTAAAACTGTCCTTCTTGACTACATCAGAAAGCCCATAAGTCCTTTAAATCTTAGCCCTCTGTCACAGCACATCAGATATTTTTGCTGCAAACAGGGCAACAAAGTGTTGCCTCCATCTTGAAAAGGAAAGCTTGGACTCTCCGTTTCTCTCCACAATGCAGCTGAATTTTAACTCACCAGCCATCTCTTTCAACTTTGTTTCCTTGCAGGAGTCAAGGAGTAATTCCCAGGGGGTCATAAACTTTATAACAGGTAATGCAGCTTTTAAATGCCTCAGATCAGATTGTACATTGAATTACAGCTGGGAAGGTCATGCTATTACCATCTTGTAAAATATTTAGTATTTTGTTGTTGTTATTGTTCCTCCATTAGGAATATAACAAAATCTTCCAAGTTTCTCATGGAAGGGGATGGAAAAATGC
The DNA here is from genome assembly GCA_025311575.1 of Elanoides forficatus. Classification (NCBI taxonomy): domain Eukaryota; kingdom Metazoa; phylum Chordata; class Aves; order Accipitriformes; family Accipitridae; genus Elanoides; species Elanoides forficatus. The sequence goes on from JAOBAS010000027.1 coordinate 47,441,937, forward strand.
TAGCATAAGCACCCTTACAGTAATCATAGAGTTAGCGCTTCAAGCACTAACCCAAAGCATGAGTAAATCCTGAGTTCAACAAGACACTTGCACCACTGGTAAATAGTTTCACTGCCAAATTGATGACAGTACTTCAAGGGGGTTCTTTTTTTTCATATCTATCACTAGCAATTCCAAGCAGGTCACAAGGGTTTCTGCTTGATGATGAAGTTGTCAAGAGGAGGAAATTCTGATTTCAGTAGTCCATGGTGTGATAAAATAGGTTTCGCTGGGCAATTTTAACCAAAATAGACTCAGCCCTCAAGCACTTCAGGAGGAACAGACAAAGTATGGGAAAAGAGTGTATTCTGGTCTCGTAGATCTCCTCTGACTTTTTACCAGCTGTTGGTTGTCTTAATCACTTCTTCTTTCTTAATATATCTTTTCTTTTAAGCTCTTTGCAAATTCTGCTTTCTACATGACTAGGCTGAGCTTGAGACAGATGGAAACACTGTGGGTGCTGAACAAGCAGTCTCTATAGAGAAACCAGCGGTGTGTGGAAGTTGGGAAAGTAACTTCTGCTGCTGCTATTTTTTAACGATTACAGTAATATACCTGGGAGGCTTAGTGACTTAGTGGTACTTAGCAGTGTAAAGAAGGCAAAATGGGCTGGCAAGGCATTAAATGAAAGAAAGCTTACTTGCTAGGTTATCTGTAAGAATTTTGCAATTATACATAATAGAGAAAGGGGTCTGTTTATCTCCTCTATGATATTAGAATAGTTCAATCACAAATGCTTGTAGTCTGGCAAAAATAACAAGGGAACAAATGTTGAAATGAGTGAAAATGACATTTTATAAATGAACAATTCTGATCTTATTGGAGTTAAAGTTGTTTTTATTTTAAAATATATATTGATCTATAGACAAAGATTTGTAGTCATCAGAAAGAATAAAAATCAAATGAAACATCATGAAGCAATTCAAATGCATTCTTTCAGCCCCTGAAAGTTTTACAGATTTCAGAGCATATATGTTTCAAGATTTTCATGTTAACATCAATTTTGAAACGGATCTTTTTTAAAATCCCATATGTCCCTGAGTGATACAAAATGAAGCAAACCAAAAATATTCGTTACTAGTTACCTTAGTGTTTCTTTGAGTTATATTTATTTTATATTTTCAGTTCCTTGCTAACACTTGACATATATTGTGTACAAAAGCCTGGTTCTCAACTGGTGTAAAGGCAGTTTTATTTCATTGGCTTCAGTTAAGTAAATGCCTATTTGCATGAGTTGAAGTTGTGGCCTAGGAATTACTGTATAAATAAAGAAATACACCATTGAAAAATTCACTTGTGACTGTATTAAACAGGTAAGGGACAAAATAGAAGGGTTTAGTAAATGAATCACTGTTCTCAATAGTACTGTCCATGAAATGTACTGTAAAATGCGCTGTAAAAAATATGTCAGAGTAGGTGTGATATTGCGTTATAGTAAAATACAGATTTATGGCATTAAGTTTATTTGGCAGCCTTGGGTAAGGGTCCCACATTATTCTTATCACAGCAGACATGAACCAGAGGAATATACGCTTGAGCGAGATCGTGGAGTTGTAGACCAAAGGAAAGAAGAGGCTGTTGCAGCAGTTTCAGCTTCGGCTTCTGATCCTGAGCTGATGACGTACCGGTGGCCTGAAGTTTTGGTGATGCTGGGAAGCAGCTCTCTAAGAACACTGTCAGCTCTTGAATCATGACTTCAGTCTGGTGGATCAGCACAGCTCAGCCAGAAGAGAGCAAACCAGACTGTGTTACAGCCTCTTGCTCCTGCTAGGCACTACCCTGGGAAATAAGTATATGCAGGAATTGCCACAGGAGGATCTCCATTCTGAAGCAAATTAAGTAAATTTGCCTCGGTTGTTATAGGGATAATAGAAGGAAGCTACAGGACCTGTGTGGACAGCTGTATTAAGAGTAGGCTGCTGCTGTAGTATTCCCAGGGTAACCACAGCAATATGTAACTGTTAGGCCAAACTCCTCTACCTTTTTTCACCAATTTAGATCTGGATAAACTAAAGGCATTAAGTGACTCGTTCCAGATTTCAATTGGTGAGCTATGCAGCATTTGGCTTCTTGTGTGAGAAATATACTCCCATCTGTAATTGTTACCATCTGTTTGGTATTCAGGGTGTAAAAATGTAATGGAGATGAAGTCATATTTCATATTCTTTTCTCCATTTGGAGGTAAGAATGAAGCTATAACAGCCTGTAAATGCATCTGCTGGTGATAAGATAGTACAGCTGGAAATGGGATGCTAGATTCTGCACGGTTCAGAAAGCTTGTGTGTAGAAGCTGTTATACTGCAGTGTCTACTGGTATTCTGTGATCCCATGAGATGATTGATGTATCATAAATAAGGTGACAGAAGAGTATTTTTGCTGGTGTGATGGGAATAGGAAGTGCAAAATGTCAAAAATGCCCTGAAAATAACCATTCAAATTTATGTAAATTGCTTAATTAATTGACCTTATTTGCGCTTGCAGATTTTCTTTGCATTTTCCTTGGTGAATTAGTTATTTTTCATCGTACACTGAGACAATATTCCAAGGCTAATTAAACTCTTTAGAGCTATAGGTTAATATCCAATTCTTATGTAAACACATTTATAAACATTAATCAGATCTAAATTACCCATTTTATAAATACTGTTTTATTCATTTGCAGCTAATCGAGGTACTGCCTGTATTTATTCTGCTTTGGGCTCAAGGAGTTCACGTTAGTCTGTAAATGTTATTTCTTCAAATATTATCACGTTGTTTACTTTTGCATGTACTTCCAAGTGCCTCTGCTATTTTATGATCTCATGGAATTATTGGGTAAGAGTCTGTTTGGAGTACAAAGACCGAACCTGGAGACCTTCTGGGTCTTGAATCCTGTTGATGACTGTGGTTGATACAAAGATGGTCTAGGGAGAAAGACTATGCAAGAAGCAGGGTAAGCTGATCCTCTGGTAGAGCGGTAAGGCAAGATCAGCATGTTACCATATAGTAATATACATCTTGAAATGTCAATGAAATACCTGTTCTTGTGAAACTGAGCTCTTACCCTGTGTGAAACGTAAACTAATTCAGCTTTCAGTGAAAGAGAATGGAATAATTCTAGATGCATAAAGTTTAATATCCTCTCCACATTCTCCTGTTAGCATTAGCATTCTAACACTGGATAACATATTTTTTTTGCATAAATATCCCAACCCCCTTGGAATTTTATCTGTTTCTTGGCAAACACTTGCAAATAAATTTTCTCTAATAGGAAAAATTCATTTTCTGTTCCTTAGTTGAACAAATGGTGGATAAATGCTGCTTCACAAATGATTACTACTATATGGAGAAGGTGGAGGGGAACTGTGGATATTCATTCATGGAACATATGTTGGCATGTTCAATCATACAATAATACATCCTCCTGCTGGAGCAGCTGTAAGTAAATTTTGACTGTTTACATTGGCGCCATGCTTTTGCTCTCCATTGCGTGGACAAGAGTCGAGAGAGGCTGTGGTCCAGATCTTGTCCCAGTGTGCTAGGTGCTGTACAAACACTGAATGGCAATGTTTCCTGCTATGAAGAATTTAGAGCTTGCATTCATTAAACTGCCAACTGCTGGAGAAATTCAGAAAAGTTAAGAGGCCTGGCCCACCATCATGTCTAAAATCTGCAGCAGAGCTAAGATTAATGTTCAGGTGATATCATTCACAGCGTGATGCCATGTTTGTTCATGCCACAGCAGCATATTGTGTTGTATTTTTTGAACATGGACATAGGTTAATTATTTGCTGTCAGCCTTTGTAGCTGCTGAGTATACCTTTCTGGTAGAACTTTTACTCCACAGATGCTTGTAGCATCCCTTGCCACAAATACCTTCTACATGCTGCTCAATTCCTTTTGTCAAGTCACTGCTAAGGAGGCAGATGAGACTCAGCATGCTGTTGATTCCTGTGCTCTTTTAGATGCATCCCACAAACTTTCTGCTGCATTATTATTATCTTCTGTGGCCCCATAGCCTGTTTCTGCTCTACCTGACAATTTTTCATATTCAAAATTACTTTAATGTCTGTGATGCCATAGCCAGTGTTTTAGTGTAATCCAGGTATGTTCTCTGTGCTGTTAGTGTTATTTTTTTAAATTTCATTCACTGATTTATCAAGAAACGCAATCAAGTTTGACTGCTATGATTTGTTTTTCTATAAACTCATAGATTATTACTCATAGATATGATACCCTCTACATGGTTTGGGTTTTGGGTGGGTTTTTTGTTTGTTTTTTTTTTCTTGAAACTTGTTCTGTTGTTTAGAAAGGTTGGAAATTAGAATTACAAAGCAGTAATTACCAGGGTCAAGTGCTGGGAAATTGATACCATGTCTAAATCTCTGGAACCTCTCCATAATGTTTTCAAAAAGCTGTCAGAAGTTCTGTGCATTTATTAGCCAGTTCAGCTGACATCTCAGAATGCACATCATCTGAACAGCTGATATAGCTGTATTCAAATTTTGGAATTTTTCCTTATGTTTGTTTTTGTTTGCCTTTATTCCAAGTCCATAGTCTACTTTTTTGTCAAAGATATACTTAAGTCTTCATTAATGGACATGTCTTTCCTCTCTGCTCCCTCCCCCTTTCACTCTGTAATAAGAAGCGTGACCAGCAGGTCAAGGGAGGTGATTCTTTCCCTCTGCTCTGCTCTGGTAAGACCCCAGCTGGAGGACTGCGTCCAGCTCTAGGGCTCCCAACATAAGAAGGACATGGACCTGTTGGAGTGAGTCCAGAGGAGGGCCACAAACATGGCCAGAGGGATGGAGCACCTCTCCTGTGAGGACAGGCTGAGAGAGTTGGGGTTGTTCAGCTTGGAGAAGAGAAGGCTCTGGGACAACCTTCTAGCAGCCTTCCAGTACCTAAAGGGGGCCTACAGGAAAGCCAGAGAGGGACTTTTTACAAGGGTATGTAGTGATAGGACAAGGGGTAATGGCTTTAAACTGAAAGAGGGTAGATTTAGAATAGATGTAAGGAAGAAATTCTTCACTGTGAGGGTGGTGGAGCACTGGAACCAGTTGCCCAGAGAAGCTGTGGATGCCCCATCCCTGGCAGTGTTCAAGGCCAGGTTGGATGGGGCTTTGAGCAGCCTGATCTAGTGGAAGGTGTCCCTGCCCACAAAAGGGGGGTTGGAACTAGATGATCTTTAATGTCCCTTCCAACCCAAACCATACCATGATTCTATGATATGATTCTATGGTTTTTTGCATACCATTAGTTTCTGCAAATTTCTGAATATCAGCCAGAGTTTTTAGTTCTTTCCTTGGGCAAGCTGATACACACAAAGCAAGAGACTTGATCCTCTGGTGTACTAGATCAATGTTGCATGGATCCAGGAAGAACACATACCTAGGGAAGAAAAAAAAGTAAATTACTTCTATTTTAATTAACAATTACACTGAACAAAATCAATTTCATTTCAAACTAAAGGATTCAGCCAAGACTAACCTTCAGTCTACCCAGAAACAGAGGAAATCTGCTATTACCATAATTGTGAGTTGAAAGAATTCATGTACTCAACATATGCACCACAAATACATAGATAGTAATATACTTCTGTATCACACAGAAAGGGTGTTTAACCCTACCAGATTCAAGTCCATTCAAATGGTGCTGTTCATAAAAACAGCAGCACTTCTACCATGCGTCTTCATAGATATGAGTCTAAACATTCACAAAGCTTCATTCCAACCTTAAACTTGACTTCAAGATTTCCAACTTTTTCCAAAAAGACCCAACAAACCCCATAAGGTTATATTTATGCTGCAAAAAGGACAAAGGCCATAGCTATTTTAATGAATACACATAATACCAGCAATTAAGAACAGCTTTTTGGTTTAGATTGATCTTCCACACCACTGGTCCATATGACTGAGCAGATTACTTTAGTATTTATATAAAAATAAAAATTGTTCAGATAGTTCAAGTAGAACTATCCAATGTTCAAGTGCAGTATTTTAAAGAGACTCTATTTGCTAACTTTCCATGATGAGTCACTGTCATTTAAAAACCCAATGCATGAAGAATGTCTTATAGCTTCCTGGCTAACATCTTCTCCTGGCTATACACATTTAATCACAACCATTAACCCTACAGTGTTGTCCATTCATGGTATAATACAGACGCAGAATGTTTTTCTATTCTGAAGTTGAACAAGTCTTTCAAATTCCTACAATTCTAGTGATATACTATGCATTGAAATACTCTTCACATTATCTAACATCATCATAGGAAAACACCAAACCGCCATATAAAATACCATTTCTGTTTTTGCAGTCCTCACAATGGGAATTCATTCTGTAATTAATAAAAACCCTCCCTGCTGCTAGAAAGCATTTAGGTCCTGCCTGAACACTTTCAGTCTATATGTCAATTGCTGTCTAACTTTTCCCCACAGAATGGCTGTTCTATTATCCAGTCTCAGTATATAAGAATTATTAGTACTTAGTATAGTGTTACTTCCTGATAGTCCATCAAAACCCATGTCATCAATATCAACTGTAATGTGGTAATAGACTACTTGCATTCTTAAAACATTCTCTTTCCTTGTCCATACATCCTTCCTTGTTTCATCTCCACAGAAAGAAAATTATCTAGTACTATTTCTGTTTTTCTCTTAATACATACTACACATCTCAGGACTCCATGGATCATGAAAGTCTAACAAGCAAGTGCAAACAGGAAAACTGTCCCACAGACACAGCCAAAGTAACTGCATGTGAGCAATAAGCCACTAATTCCACAGTTTTCCCTTACTTCAAAGAAAATACTCTTGAGTTGATACCACAACATACAATACTTGTGTTAACTGGACACTCCTGTTACACCTTCCTCTTCACGAAGGCAAGTTCCTGCACTTGCTATTCCATATCGTAAGGGTACATGGAAGCACAGTGTCTGCTCCTTTGAGGGTATCTGGTCAAAGAAGCTACAAACAAGAACCTACAAAATCAAACCTGACTGACAGGTGGTAAGGGAGGTTGTGATGGGAACAAACCTGGTCAGTCTCACTAATTGGTAAGGATATGAGCAGTGTGAAAATTCTCACCTTTCACTAAGATTATCTGGCTAAGCACCTTACCAAATTGTGATGATAAGGAAAAGCAGGGAGACACTTGACATAGAACTTGACCAATGAAAACAATAACCAGAAACAAACCTGGTCAATCACAGTAATTGATAGGCTATCAAGAAACTGCAGGCAGGGACTTTGCAACTGATAAGGATGCAAACCTGAAGGTGCAGGAGGGGTCAATGGGACTGTGCCAGCTTGCTGAGGAAATGTGCAAAAGAGACAGGATTCAGGCAGAAATAAGAGGGAGGGGCAGACAGAAAGAGGTGTAAAAGGGGACAGTGCCATGTAGGCTGATGTCAGTCAGCAGTACATTGGTCTGACCGAGCCCAGCACCTGATCACTGCAGTCTCTCCTATCCTTTTACTAAATCCTTTCTTAATTCCCTCCCTGCGTAATTCCAGTCTCTATCCCACGTGCACGGAAGCTGCAAGTGCTACAAGGACTAAGTGCCCGCTACTGGGGGACCAGCATGATGGATTTGGTGCCAGCAACTGGAGTCGGACCAGCAGTGTGGGTGCACCAGATCTGTGGTGTCAGCTACCAAAGTGAGTGGGCTCTCAGTGCCAGCAACTGGGGCAGGGAGGGGTCTTGGTCACCAGCCACTGGGCTCGTGTCCTGGTGTCAGCTGGGATAGAGTTAATTGTCTTCCCAGTAGCTGTTACAGTGCTGATTTGGGTTCAGTATGAGAAGAATGTTGGTAACACGCTGATGTTTTCAGTTGTTGGTAAGTAGTGTTTATACTAAGTCAAGGATTTTTCAGCTTCTCATGCCCAGCCAGCAAGAAGGCTGGACGGGCACAAGAAGTTGGCACAGGACACAGCCAGGGCAGCTGGCCCAAACTGGCCAAAGGGGTATTCCATACCATGGGACGTCATGCCTAGTATATAAACTCGGGGGAGTGGGGCTGGGAGGGACCACCATTCGGGGACTAACTGGGCATTGGTCAGTGAGGAGTGAGCAAATTGCATTGTGCATCACTTGTATATTCCAATCCTTTTATTATTACTATTATTGTAATTTTATAATTGTTATTATTATCATCATTAGCTTCTTCCTTTCTGTTTTATTAAACTGTTCTTAGCTCAACCTGCAAGTTTTACTTTTTTTTCTATTCTCTCCCCCATCCCACTGGTTTGGGGGGGAAGTGAGTGAGTAGCTGCGTGGTGCTTAGCTGCTGGCTGGGGTTAAACCACAACAGATGGGAACAGCGTGTGTCCCAAAAAAACCAGCTACAGAGGTGAAGGGCTCAGTGTAGGTGACTGGAGCATGACTACGAGTCACAGCCTGTGTGGTGCTCACTGTTGACAGAGGCCGCGTGTCGGTACCTTCCCCAAAGCGGGTGTGTGCATGTGTAACTCACCAGCAAACTCCAAGCTGTACCAGCTGGCGAGTAGGAGGCTTTGGCTCCAGGCAGAGCTGTCAGGTGGGTGGAGGGTCTGTGCTGGTATTTGGGGGGACCTGTGAGCGTGGGGTGCCTGGAGGACGAACATGTGAGTGTTTGCTAGTGAGCACGAAGCTGGACCAGCTGCCGAGTAGAGGGGATCCACGAGGCAGGTAAGGGGGCCTGGGATCAGGGTGCCGGGCAGGCAGAGGGGCTGTGCTCGTTCTTGTGGGATCCGTAACTGTTCATGTGCTTGTGAACCTGGAGGGTGTCATGTGTGTGGCTGCACTAACAACCTTCTGTCTCTGCCAGCCCTCCATGAGGAGGAGGGGATGTGGCTGTCTGTGCTTGTGTTTATGCGAGTCCTGCATTGTGGGCGCTGTTGAAGGCAGCACCTTGTCAGTGCCAGTCCGTGTAACCAGCCACATCAGTGTCCCATGTGTGTCTGTCCACCCACAGCCCTCAGCCCAGGCAGAGACCTTGGGTCCCAGGACCTATCAGGCTGGGCTCCAGTGGCTGGACAGGAGACTCCTCCAAATGTCTCTTAACATGTATTACCTAAGGAAACCAAGCTAGAATCCAGCCCACTTCTACAGTGATTTAAACTCAAGGGCCAAGCTATAATTTTAATGGCCAGAAGAAACTAGAATATTTTGCAAAATAAACACTTCAATTTTAACTCAAGCCTGGAAATCTAGATGTACAATGCAACTAGAGTGCCATATGCAGTTTTGACAGAAGTGTGGTGTGTTGGCATACCTTTAAATGGACACATATAATTCAAACACTGCATTGCATGTTTCAGAGACAGTTCTGAAAGCAATAAGGCAGCTGCAAAGCAAACTCCAAGCTATCAAACCTCTGGCTTCAATTCATGGTCCAGGAAGATCGAAGTAAGATTTTTTTAAATTTTTTTTTTAATTTCTAGCAACTAAAACAAGAATCAAAATGCTGGGCACCAGCATTACAGAGGAAAAGATATTTGAGGTTTTGTTTTTAAAGCTTACTTATGGAAAGTAAGTGATTTTACTCCAGAAAATTCCATACTGTGTCCACAGAACAGGTTTTGTTTCTCACTAGAAAAATATACTTACATGCTTTGTGCTGCAAGAATTTACTTACGTGCTTTGTGCTGCAATTTCATTTATTTAGAATCAACAATAGACTAATTTGTTGATAAGAAAGTAACTTAGATCAACAATACAAAGACTGAAGTAAACAAAGTATTCATATTGTTAGAGATGCTTCAAGAATGCACATGAAAATTTGTTTGCTACAGGATATTCAGTATATCAGATTTACAACCTAGGAAGCATCTGTATAAAGTATCAGCCCTGCAGAGAAGGACTTGGGGGTACTGGTGGATGAAAAATTGGACATGAGCTGGCAATGTGTGCTTGCAGTCTAGAAAGGCAACCATATCCTGGGCTGCATGAAAAGAAGCATGGCCAGCAGGGCAAGGGAGGTGATTCTCCCCCTCTACTCCATTCTCGTGGGACCCCACCTGGCATACTGCTTCCAGCTCCGGGGTCCTCAGTACAAGAAAGGCATGGAGCTGTTAAAGGGGGCCAAGAGGAGGCCCATGAAAACGAGGAGAGGGTGGGAAAACCTCTCCTATGAAGAAAGGCTGAGAGAGTTGGGGTTGTTCAGTCTGGAGAAGAGAAGGCTCTGGGGAGACCTTACTGTGGCCTTTCGGTACTTAAATGGGGCTTACAAAAAAGATGCAGAGAAGCTTTTTATGAGGGCCTGTAGTGATAAGACAAGGGGTAACAGTTTTAAACTAGAAGAGGGTAGATTTAGATTAATTATAAGGAAGAAATTCTTCACTATGAGGGTGGTGAGACACTGGGCCAGGCTACCCAGAGAAGTTATGGATGCCCCATCCCTGGAAGTGTTCATGGTTAGGGTGGACAGGGCTTTGAGCAACCTGATCTAGTAACCCCAAGCATTTTCCTGAGTCAAAGGCATTTATTAAGGTGGAATGCCAACCTAACTCTCCCCTATAGTGGCACATGCACATATTCTTGTACTCGAGTGAACAGCACAAACTGAATTCTGTCCAAGCAGCAAAATCAGACTGAACTAGCATTTCAGGGACATATATTTGGCTGCCATAGTCATCATTTATTTGCAAATAAAAGGTCTTTTTTTAACCCTCTTATAATTGCCAGAAGTTGAAAAGCAAAAACCTTATTTGGAGCAGATAGGTTTAATGAGAATTCACTGCCAGGGCTAGACTATAATCCCGTTTCTGACTCTAGAGCACAGGCTATTAAAGCTGTACTGTGTTTTCTTTGTAACAATAAAGAGATGCCTGATTCACTCTTTGTTCACGAGACCAGGCTGTAAAATCCTCCTTCCCAACATTTCACCTCACTGGTTTCAGCATATCTGATGCACACAGATCAAATCATATCCCTGTGAGGACTCTGCTCTTCATCCTTACCACCCGGATTTCCATATCCACATAGACCACATCCACTTCATTTCCTCATTACAGTGCCTATAGGTTGCTGTCATTTGCAAGGAAGAATGTTATTTTTACAGATGATTTAGGTTTTCTGCCTTGGACTGGGAAATGAAGACAGAATTACCCTGCAAGCAGAATGAAATGAGAATAACTTTGTGTTTCCAGAACCACTTTTGTAGAGCTTAAAGCCTTCTCTTTCTCTACACAAACTGAAATGTACAGGCAGGAAGAAGAGTTTATTTTTACAGTCTATCTGAAAAGTACTCCTATAAAATAGCACAAAATACTCCCATGAACTGCACCTCAGACGCTGCAGGAACTCCATCTGCTAGAAACAGATGCAAAGCAGATAGTTTCTTCTGAAAAACTGCCAAGCAAATTTAAAAAGCTATAGCTTTTAAAAGTGGTGTGAGAGTGGGAAGGATCACTCGCTTATATAAGAACTGGCCTCTTCCAAAGCTGGGTACCCTGGACTGTACCAGGCACTTCGCTGTGAACAGTTATAATAATCTGCCTTGGTAGGTTTTCTCTCATTCTCACCCAAATAGAGATGATGATATCCCATACGAGTGTATCCATTCATTTGCATAGGTCATATCTCAAGCCACAATACCTTTATTAGGAAAACATAATCCTTGTGAACCTTATTAAGCCTTTGACAAGCAACAGGTTCTGTCTACTAACTGTGTTAAAAATAGTCTCTATTTTTATTTGCTGTCTTTCAATCTTGCCTTTACAAGAGGCAATCACTTAGCAGTGGTAGATATTTCTCCTCATGATAGCCTGATTTCTGTCACATGTAGGAGACTATTAGACTATTTATTGTTACATTTCAATAAGGTGTCCGAGTTTCTCCACCTTCACACAAACCCAGGCACCATTTCTTTCTAAAGGTAAGTTTAAAATTATAATTTTAAGTTTGCATTTTCTCTCACAACACAAGAATGACAATTTTGTACTGAATACACCTGATTTTAGAAAGCACTAAAATATTTATATTAAAAAGTAGGAAAATTATGCTGCATAAGTTTTAAGCCCATCAACCCTCCTGGAAGCTGTGATTAGATTAATAAATTATTCCTTTGACAGAAGAAATCTGTTAAAAGTTTCAGGCTATTTTATTTAACTCAAATTCTTCTGGCAACACACCAATTACCTAGCCACATTAAATCTCAAATCAGATCTTTAGGAATCTTTGCTATAGCACCTCAAAATAAGCAGATCTTAGGAAAGCATCCCTCCAAAGTAATTGATGCAAATTACGGATTTTCAGTTAGTCTGAAAGTAAAGAGTGAAGTAAAAGGCTATGATACTCAGATATTAAAGGCTTTTCAGTTCTTTGAAGTATCAACAGTGAAAGAAACATCTTTTTTGTCAATTAATACCACTGTTCTAACGTTAGACTAAATAGTTTACTTTCTAAAGTCACCCAAGTTGTACAGATGCACTCTGAGCACTGACTGGCAGGCAGATCTCAACAGATGTTCACACGTTTTCAACCCATCAGTCCAGAACTCTTGTACTCAGCTCCAGTACTAATATTGCAGTATGGTGTTTTTCTGCACAATAGATAGGAAATACCTGTGCTGGTTCTGACCTGTAAGTATGTTTTAACATGACACTGCTTAGTAAGAGCTGTGTGCTGCTTAAAAGTTTTGTGCATTTTCTCCACAAGCCATTTATATATATTCTGCTTACAGTTTAAATTTTAAAGTCTCATTTTAATGTGTTGGATATATCCCATCTCCCTCTAAACTCAATGGCAGAAACTGAGCGTACAACATCAAAAGTGAACCATTTCTACATAGATAGCAAAGGCCTCCTTCCAAATCTGAGTGTACTTGTCATACCTACAACTCTAACAAATAAGATGCTTCAGTGGCCTGATACAATCTCCTACATGAAGTGGATGCTAAGAAAAGGAAACTCCTCAATGTCTTAACTGTACTCATATTGCACATCTGTCAACATATACTCTCCAAGTACTGTTGCTGGTTGTTACAAAACATTGCTGTTCTCTAGGTGAGAAGAGTGGAGAAAGACAAGTAAGAATGAGTTAGCATGTCCCTTTTCCCATTTTATTGAAAACCACTCTCAAAGGAAGAAAGGTTTTGCCTTTCCTGATTTACAGAATGAAGCAATTGAATCATATACTCACTTCTTGTGTGTGAGGTCCAGACCACTGTTGACTATTCCCTCCACCTTGACATTTTTCTGTCCACAAATATTTCCGTAACTGTCATATCCTGAAAGCAGTCTTGCAGCTGCTCCTGTAGCTATTGAAAAGCCACAGATAAAACCCTGGAGGAGAAAAAAACCCCCACAGTTTAGTAATACTCTGTTTGACAGCTGCGAAAAGTCAGTTTAATTAATTTGTTTCTAAGCAGAGGTTCTTTAAAAATTCTTTCAGACTGAAAAAGGAAAGACAAGGACCATCCACAGAGAACTGTTGTGCAATTATAAAATTGAATGCAAGCCAAAAGAGGATTCAGACATCTAACGCTGCATATTATCCAAACATAAAGAATCTTGTAGGTGTTTTTTTTGAGAGTCACATTGTCAGCAAGTGGTGCATGAAGCAGAAGGGGGACCAAGGGCAGGCAGTGAAGGAAAGCTACAAGCAGAGCTTGAGCTGTCAAGGGTTAGTATGCATCCTAGAGGATTCCAGACAGTGCAGATTTTCTTGCATTAAGATTTTTTTTTTCCTTCAAATTATGTGCTTTCAAAGATGAGTTAGAATGAAGAAGCCTATCTGACAAGATCCTTTTAAGGAAATCCTCTAAAGCAAGTGACCAGGTCAAGGCCACTATGGTTCCAGGTGCTGTGTGCACTATGGTTCCAGGTGCTGTGTTCAAATGCAGGAAAGACAGACACAGAGCAAGAGAATATAAATGGCTCAAACAGACTAATGTGGAAAATACCCACTGTCAGGCAGGTCTTGCTGTGAACTTTCAGTGATATTTCACTAGCAAAACCAAAATCAAGGCAGTGATTATACGAATAGGAGACTGGCCCAAAAGAATCATTAGCTCTCTAGCAACAACACTGAGAGGGAGAAGTGAACCATGGGCTTACTCCATTGCCATCAATGAACTGTTTTTACAGATGAGGCAAGCTAAGATTTGAGAACAGGAAGCAGAGTAAACAGCCGAGACAAATGCGTGGAGCAACAGATGGCAGCAACAGGATCAGATGAGATGATGACAACAGGTAATGAAGTCAGCATGGAACAGTTAAAATGTGGGTGGTTTTAAAGATCTGAAGATACAGGAGAGTGACCTTCTCTGATGGACAGGCTATCACTATAGAGAAATTCCAGACAGCAATCTGGTCATTATTTTTCTCTTGCCAATGCACTAATGGACTTATAGACTTCAATACTCAAAGTAAAAACAAGGGCAAAGTGAGCAAAAGGCTATCACAAGTAATAATTAAACCTGATTTCCAGCACTCACTTTCAATTTTTCGGATCCCTTACTATTCTGTGAACTACATACTAGCACGCATTTTACATACAATAGTACTCAGGTTCTTGGCTGGTTCAAGAATTTTTTCCTTACATACAGGGTAAGGGAAATCAGGGCAACCTAGTTGGTGAGGGGCCTGGAGCACAAGTCTTATGAGGAACGGCTGAGGGAGCTGGGGCTGTTTAGTCTAGAGAAGAGGAGGCTGAGGGGAGACCTCATAACTCTCTACAACTACCT
>JAOBAS010000027.1:47465567-47484600 GCA_025311575.1 Elanoides forficatus
AGCATCTCCTCCCCCTCCTTCTGCACTGACCTGGGGGTCTGCAGGGCTGTTTCTCTTACATGTTCTCACTCCTCTCTTCAGCTGCATTTTCTGTGTCACAGCAACTTTTTCCCTTCTTAAATCTGTTCTCCCAGAGGTGCTGCCATCAGCACTGATGGGCTCGGCCTTGGCCAGCAGCGGGCCCGTCTTGAGTCGGCTGGCATTGGCTCTGTTGGACATGGGGGAAGCTTCTAGCAGCTTTCCACAGAAGCCACCCATTGTAGCCCCCCCCCCAACCTTGCCAAACAAACCCAATACAGGTGGCCACTCAGTGAAAACAAGACTTTGAGAAATTTGTTTTAAGAAAAAAGAATGGAAAAAATAGAAACCAATCATTTTTCTTAAAAGTCCTGGATGAACTTAAGACACTTCTTTTTGAAAATGCTGATTAGTTGTTTCTTTTTTTTTCAGAAACAACTTTCTAAGATGCACTTTCACTTCAGTTGTAGCTGTCAGCTCAATTGTGCATCTGAAAAAGAAATTGTCATCCTGCTCTCCCTTACACCCAGATAACTGTGAGTTGCAAGAATCAAAAAATACAATCACATAATTTAATTTAGTTTGCTAACACCATGTATTTCACCTCTTAAGAAACTTGTGGGTGTCTTGGTAATAATCAAGTCATAGGTCTCAACACATCAATTGAATTGAATTAGATAACAAATACTGTAAAAAATGTTAAAGAAAGAAATGTTGGAATCTAGGCCTTCGCATTTGTACAGAACTAGCTCCTTAACAAAGCCATAGCTAGATAGAAGCATATCAAACAATTTCCAATAATTAAATTATAATAATTATTGTCCCCTAAAAGTCATGAGATTACCACTAAAATCTTGCAGAAATGGTGAGAGGGAGAACATAAATATAATCCTGATTCCTATCTTAGCGGTTAGTTTTAATGGACATTTAAGGCATTCTAATTCTTAGGAAAAAGGTATTTTTATGAAATACAGGGAGGAGTTGAAGAGCAAGAAGAGTATTTCAATAAATTGTAACTCAGTGTGGATTTAATATTATTTTCCAGTGCTTCTACAATTTTCAAGCAATAATTGGAAAATAATGTTATTAAAAGATATAGGAGTTGAAGGTTTTTTAAAAAGCTAGAAACAAGCTTCTCCCCTCCCTTGTAATATAAATCATTTGGTCCTGATTTTTTTTTACTTTACATAATCTCTTTTTCATATTCCTACTTTGCATCCTTACAAAACATGTGATCCTGGTGTACTAGTGTTTTATATTATTGATGCTAAGTTTCTTCATCTATCATTAATATTTGACAAAGTCAAATACTGAATCGCTTTTTTTGTCAGAAATTCAGACCTGCACAACACAGCTGAAACAAAAAAATATTTTCATTTCTAAATATTACTACAGGACAGGATAGTAAGTGTATTATCACCTTAGTCATCTACAGACATGGCCGACTTCCACCTTCCACAGAATTTGTGTCCTTTTTCAGCTTCTGTCCATGGTGTATGAAGAGAAATGGGATGGAGAGAAATAGGGTGAATTGGAAGTCTAAAATTATTAAAAAGCATCCATGAAAAGCTTTTGAGAGAAATATTTTGGTCTAGAATAGTTGATCAAAATCAATCTAATATACAATAAAAATTATAAAATAAAATTTCAATAAGAAGAAAAAGACTGTTATAAAAATTAATCATGAAAGAGATTCAACGTAAAGTTGTCATCAAATTTTATATACTGTATGTTCTGATGGGCACTGCTATATAAGGATCACTGGATTTAGTGTGACCTTCTTGCACTGGATTGCTGCTCTCTAACAATTCCATTGGCACATGGTTGTTCCAGTGTCTACTAATCTGTATTAAGTTCACTCGCTGATCAGTTCACATCTTCAGCTCACCAGGTTTAGTAGCTGAAGCTAGTAGAGTCAACACTGGCAACTCCTGTCCACCACTGGCTTTTGCTAGTTGTATTCACATTGTACTTTCACAGGGCTGAAATTCAACCCAGTTGCTATCCTACACATCTTTACATTCATCTGCGACTGACTTTTGTAAGCCTCACACCTGACCGGAATCATCTGAACCACCTACTTCATGGCCTTTCAAAGTGCTGTATCCAAATCTGTTGTGCCTCAGATCAGCAGCATTAACAATCAGTGAGCGGCATTTCCATATACTTTTGTTGAGATGATAGGGGTCAGAGTTATGGCCCTGGCCCATTCCTTCCCACTCCAGAAGGAACAGCAGTCTTGGAGGAAACAGACTTGTGTTATCTGGACTGAAATATCTGTATAGTCCAGAAAACTAACAGGAAGTGCACAATTTCTGGAGTAGCAGTTTAGCAAAATATGCCAGACACTAGCTTTCACAATAATGTCAACATACTATTTTTTTGGAGTACCAAATGGCCCAGACAGCAACTATTATGCTTCTGAATCCATCTGCCTGACTCTCTTACCAGTTGATGAAGAATTAGTGTAGAAAGAAGTCTCTGTCAAGCAGCATCAAAACAGGGGTAAATGGTACTATTAGGTGGAGACTTTATCCATCATAGTAACAATCAACAACATCACTAGATGAATCTTTCCTATCTATCCAATTACCAAAATGGTATTTATGCAATTATATATTACCTGTGCAAAGGGATTTATAAGTATTTGAATTTTAAATGTTTCCTCTCAATCACAGCCCTTGATGGACTATAATGGATATTAATATAAGTTATGTTGAGCGTGTGAATGCTGCACAAGTCACCAGACAACCCCATCTGCCCTGAAGAATGTTGACACTCTCTTCCCTCTCCCAGACAGGAACACTGACAGTGTCAGGAGACCAAAAGTTCATGGCTTTATCAGAAACCCCTTGCTCTGAGTCATGTGTCATACCTGGAAAACACTGGCTCACACTCTCCAGCTGGGCTTTTCATGAAAAAAAATTAAAATAATCACTTGCACAGCAGTGTCCCAAACACCATATGCATTGTCACAGTCTGCTGAATGTTACTGAACATTTGGTAGCCCAGCAGGAGCCATGCCATCAAAATTGGTGAACAGGGCACTTTGGGCCAACTTTGTCCAATCCAGTGCTGTTCCAGCTCCCATGAGGGAAGTGCGGGCTGTGATACACTTATCCTTGCCTCATAAAGAGCCAATGTAAACTGTGAATGTAAGTCAGGACTGGGGTTACACCATGTTTTCTCTCATAGTACACCCTAAACCAAACCTCTTACCCTTCTTCCGCACTGTCACAGTACCTGGGCTAATTAGAAACTTGGTGTGTGACCACAGAATTTTTTATATCAGGCTCACTCAGCAAGTTTTCCCTACAAAGCTCAAATGCATTCTTCCGAAGAACTAGGATTCTCTAGTGATGTTCCCCCCTTCCCTGCACTTCCTACCCACCAGGCTGTCTCTTTACTCTTTCCCTTTGTTGCTCCCTTTTCTCTCGCTTCTATTTACTAATATAATTACCCTGTTGTTGACCTCTGTTTATCTTCGTGGCAGCATCCCAGAAGAAATTAGCAAGTATGCATTTGGTGCAATTTATCTTATTGGTGTTTGGAGAAATTAGAGATATTTTGTTTAGCTCTCATTCTGTTCCAGTCTCCAAAGGAGCCTCATTCTCCACTCCTCTCTTCTGCAGCAAGGTTAGCCCTCACATCGGCATCAGAAGATGACTTCTACGAGTGTTAGCAAAACTCCTAGCACCACCCAAGGTCTACTGCTTAGGTATCCCCACTGGAGCTGTCTCTCATGGTCTTTTTTCTGTTCTGCCTGGTCCTGAGCTGCTGGTAGCCCCTGGTGTTTTTCTGCTTCTTGAGTCATCTCATATTTCTGGTAGGCCAGGGCAGACCTTCTACTCAGAAAGTCTTTTGTGGCTTTTAATTGATCTCAGAAATACTGTCCACAAACCATCCAACCCAGAGCAGCAGGAATCTGGGTCTATCCGTGGGGACACATTGATGCTTAATGTCTCACCCTCAGCATCCTGTGGGGAGAGGGAAAAGAGTCACCACTGTGTCTGGACACAGTCCCTACTGACTGCATCTGCCTAGCTGCTAGCTGTGCATCTCAAGCTCCTGCCAATACCAGTCCCTGTCCCTGTTTCCCTGTCAAGAAGACAGTTAACTTGATCCCAGCTTAGCACAGGACATGAGCAAACGTCGGCAGTGTCGGTGACCACAGTTGGAGTGCAGGCTCAGTCTTGAGCGTCACAGTGGTGAGGACAGCCTTCGGGATATAATTTAGACCTCTCATAAACCAGATGAGCCTTTAATTGGAATATTGCCTGGGCCACCTGTGATGGATTAGCTACCTTCCTGGCTAGCTCTTACAGGCCAGGTCTCTGCTGGCGGATCAGAGCCAGCCCGGATGGTCTCAGTGCTATAGTGCTTAGGATGGAGATTGGCTTGGATAAGTGATGAGAAAGGCAAGGAACTGCCCACTCACTGGACTGTGAGAGTTGTGTTGTGGTTTGAACAAGCAAAATGACACACTGGAGAAGAAGTCCAAGGACTGGTGGCTATAGCAGAGAGCTGTTGGTGTGCTGGAGAAAGAGGCCAGCACACCTCCGGCTGTGGTGGGTGTTTGGGTGACTTGTGTTGGCCTGAAAACCCGCGGCTGTCAGGCGCAGCTGTGTTCCTCCTGGTGCTGCGTTTCCTTTGCTCTGCCGGTTTGGGCTGCAGGGCTTCCATTTACAGGATTGTGGGGTTTTTTCTTTCTCCTAGCCACAGGGGAGCTTATCAGATAAAAGAACTTGGTGGAGTGACAAAGATTGATTAACAGTGAGGTGGAATGGGATTTTTATTTCTGCCTCCACAAACACCTGAGTGACAGTCAGCTGTGTGTGACTATAGTCTTATCAATAACAGTTTGTGTGAGATGGGCTTGAAATAAAACATATTGTATTTAAACATCCAAATCTTTGGAAACCTGAATCTTAGCAATATTAGGTAAAGGAATCAAATGCTGTACTATTTCAGCATCAGGGAACAGCTGTAATAAACAGGCAATGTTTCAGAGAGAGATGAAAAAAGCTGTGCAACAAGATTTAGGGATATTCCAAGGGATAATTCCCCAGAAACTAATGTCAATATATGAAATTTTGACTGAGATATTTAAGAAGATGATAGAAGGCATAGTTCAGATCTGATTGCTCTTTTTCTCCTGTATCACTTCGTAATGGAGGATTAAGAGGTATGTCATGAAATTACAACTGCTTTTAAAACCTGAACAAGAAAATACCTCTCTGGGGTTTTGTGGATCTCTCTGCCTTTTCCAATCAAGACTCAAATTTTTGAATACAACACGTTTTCTATTATTATTATTACAGAATAATAAACTGAACCCTCACTGGGATCCAGATCCTGGTTTTCATTCAAAGGCTCAGGTAACAAGCTGGCTGCAGGTTTTGCAATTTGGGCTAAGTAGGACCTCTAGAGGGTAACAGTGTGTCACCTTCCATTACTACGGGCCATATGCAGGGATGAAGGGAGCCACAAGAGATCATTTAGATGAGTGCCTAGTGTTTAATCGGTTTTCTGGAGACCTTTGTAAGACTTTCAGCCAATATGGCATATCAAGCATGAAATTCTTTGGTGGAATTTCTCCTTCCACTTCTGCCAGCAGAGCCTTTTGTTCATGATGCTCCATGTTGCTCACAGACCTAATTGAGAAGTAAGGTCCTATTTACAGTGAAATTGCCATCTCAGATTAGGCTAAAGGAAAATTTCAGAAGTCCATAACGGCAGGTAAGAATTGGTTCACATCTGCTCTGTGCTGCATAACAACAGAAAGACAAAATATATCTGCATGCACCTGTGTGGGTGCTTGGACCAGAAAAAAAACATCCCCTCTCCTGAGATTTTCCCATTTTGAAACCAGAAGCTTGTCTTGACCTTTTTTTTTCATGCAATAAATAAATAAATAAGACCAGTTTTTCTTCTGAGCTCTGTGTTAAGGGCCTTTCTACTCTGAACTTTTTCTGTGCAGTCTTCTGAATAAAAAAAAAAAAAAACAACAAACAGCATTTTTTATTTGCCTTTCTTTTTTTTCATCATGCCTTCCAGAGATAAGCTGTGATTGCCACACAGAAAAAACAAACAAACAAACAAACTGCATTCAATATTTGTTTTCCTTTCACATTTCTCAATTATTTTCCAATGGACAGTCAACCAGCTCCTTCAGCAGGACTCATTTCTGACCACGAGGTTGCTCAGTGGGCCTTGACAGATATGACATTGCAATCCCCCTGTGCCAGTTTAGGATGCTACAGCATCACAGTCGAGATGGCTCTTAACAGAAACTCTGCTAGTGCTATTACAAGCTGGAATAAGCACCGATGTGAGAGGCTGGAAGTGCTTAAAGGTGTGAAAGACAGGCAAGATTTGGCATGAATCTTAAGAAGAGTGAGACAGCTATAATGGAGATGAAGGACTAGTATGTGAGGAAAGCAAAAGATTGGGTAGAAAAAGGGAGAAAAAAGAAAAATAGGGAGGAATTCTAGATCACAGTGTTGGGAGACCGAAATTTACAGAGGAGAGAAAGATGAAGAAATTGTAGCAATATTTGCTAGGCAGTCTTTTAACATTGTCATAAACAGATTGCCTTCTGAGGATCCCATGCAGTACTTCAGTTAATACAATAACAGGGAAATCAGTCACCCCATTTATTTGAAGAAAACCATTTTGATATTCCTTGGGTATTACTTTCTCTCTTGTAATGTTAATATCTGTTTAGCACAGAAGTCCCTATTCCACAGTTGTTTCTTTTACTTGTTTTACCTCTTCTTACTTATTTTCTTGATTGTCTTTGATTCCTTCCATGGATTTGCATTTATAGTAGACCCTCAACATTTTTGTGGTGATGGCATACGATCTGAAAAATGATATACCTTTTCGGTTTGTGCCAGAGTGGGTGGCCATAGCAGTGGAGATGGTGGAGAATTGGTTCTACTTCAGTGTCTAATACTTCAATAAAATAGATATGTGTGGTTTGCTTATATATATATATACACACACACACACACACACACACACATATATATAGCAGTAGTTTTTAACAAAACAATGCTCAATTCTTGGCTCTCCTGTAGCACAACCTTGGGATCGTTCATGGGTTTTTTTCTTCATAAATTGGAAATAGTGCTTCCTTCCTCATACTGTCTGTCTTGTGCATATTTAGAAAGGATCATATTAGAGCCTTTTAAATGTGTTTCTATAACACTGAAGCCTGTGGAGTCCCCATTCTTAGCTCGGACCTGTTGGTGTCGTCATAGAAGAAATATTGCTAGTGTTGCACTGCAACAAGACTTTAGAGTGTTTAGGAATGAAACTGAATTGGGGATCTAGGCTTTATCTTTCTCACATACCTATTCTTATGAGGAAGGTTAGTAACCTATTTTCAGGTTCCAATTTGTTGTTTTGTTGGGTTTTTTAAGCACTAGCTGTTCTTTGTCCACATCTTTAGAATTGCTTCAGTCCTTTAGCTGTCCGAGTGTTAAGCTGTCCAGTCAGGATAATTTGCTTCATGTTGTTCCAGCAGTTGTGTTGAGAGTATTTTGTTTCTAATACAAATACAAGCAGAATATCTTTTTTCTAATTATTTATTTTTACTTCTGACTATGTGGAATCAAAGACATTTTAGGGGGGCAACTTCAGGGTCGTGTCATGAAATACGAGGCTACTAATCTAAAGTCTGTGTGTATTTAGCCAGACTAACTCATAATACTTTGAAAATAATTGATAGACCTTTTAGTACCCCTCTCATTGGCTGAAATTTAGCTGTAGGTTAGGAGGTTAAAAAATCTCTGACATAAAAGAGATGTAAAAGATATATTATGCTTAGTTATACTGCATGCATTAAAATAATTTTTACTGATTTTTAGGCCCTTGGCAACCTCAGTGAGTTTGAAGAAGGCTTTTTCCAATGGATTTGATGGAAATGCTTAAACATGTTTAAATAAAACTATGAATGAACCATCCTCTCATAACTAAAAGTGATTATTTGGAAATTAGTTGAAAGACATTAGGGAGAGGGATTCTTGTACACATATTCATTCTGTGATAGCTCTATATGGAAAGAAATTACCAGCAGCACTTCCATTCCAATTTTAATATATAGTAGTTACTAAGCATCTTGGCTCAAAAAGCAAACTTAAATATTGCACTAGCAAATATAACCAAAAAACGCTAAGAAGAATTGAATCAATGCAAAAAAAAGAAAAAGTTTATTAGTGTTCACTGAACACACATGGAGAACAGAAGAGTTCAAACTACTCAACCAGTGAGAAAGAAGGTGAAGACCAGACTGGCAGAAGGAAAAGAAATCCTTCTGCAAGCTAATTGTGCAGAGGGCAGTGATTTCAGTGGAAATGAATGACATCTGGCCTTTAAGACAGTGTACTAGTCTCATGACCCTTGCTAAAGCTTGCTGAAATCAGTGGCATTTCCTAGATGAAATTTTAAACTCTTATAACAGATAGTTAATAAAGCTTATTCTGTTTGCATTGGCATGCTGGAGAAAAGTCTAAAGCGAATTGGGGTGATACCTTACTAATCCTTTTGTTATAGCTGGAAAAATTAAGACAGTTGTCTTAATTGCCTTAGTTTTAAACTCAAAGTCCCACAAGAAAATCAGAGATGTTCAGAAATCTGTTCCTCATTCCCACTGACTTCCAGCCCTGTGTTTGTAACCATAAGACCATCTAGAATAGTTATAATCCTGTATAAGTGGACTTTCTGCAATCCATATTTTATTCAGTTGAACAGTACATCACTGAGCATATCGGAAAAAAAAAAAAGTCAAGGGCTGAAGTCTTTACCTTTCTGGTTCTAACAATTCCTGCATGTTTTAAAATCACAAAGTCCTCCTTTAAACTACTGCTTTGTTGTTCCTCACAGGTAGAAATGGAAGATTTCATATTTGCCTTTGTCATTCTGAGTGTTCAAAGAACTTGCCTGGACAAAAAGAGTTATGCTACCTGTAATCAATTTATGGGGAAAAAAAAAAAAAAGGTAATGCAGGAAGATCTATAGCCACATACCATACTAAGTGCAACAGTCCTGCTGCATATCATTTAGCAGAAGCACTGCATGGTTATACTAAATAACAACAATGTGCATATTCCTTATGCACTGATAAGGGGTGAAATGATTTGCAGTAATTCATGAATCCACTATGAGTCTTTTAATTTTTAATGCACTCAGTATGCTTATTTCCTGTGGCACAGTAAAGCTGCAGTAAAGGGAGCGGCCTGCCAGCCTTTGCACACCTGATCATAAAGATTAAACTTTGTTTTCTGATTTTAGCTCCAAAAGTACCTTAGAGATTGTGATAGGAACTGGTTGCTACCTCACAAGAATCAGAGTGTAGTAGAGCAGCTGAAACCTGAAGAGTTCTGTTTTGTGACTCTTATGTTTTTCTATTAACTACAATTTCTGGATGTTCTGGTTTTGCTTTTCTGGTTGTGCTGTTATTAACATACTATTATGTTGTGGACATGTACGAAGAAATGTTACTGAAATCTTAACTTTACACTTCTGCATTCTGTAAAGGCTGACTTCTCTCCTTTGTGTTAGTCTAGGTACCTCTGTATCTGTTGGACAGTCAACTGTAAAGTGCTTTGAGGGAAACTCTGTGGAGAAAATGGATATGGAGTGATGAGTTTTCCCGGAGCCTAATCTCTGCCCAAGGGCATTTCAATGCTATTAATAGTGAGGCAGAAGATGCATATAAATACAAAATATTTGGGCTGACCTGGAATAATTTCTTCTAGAAGGAATGCTATTGACTTCTCAGATTCCAGTAAACATAAACAGTGAAATTCCTGTTTAGTCTTGTGTGATGGATTCCAGCAGGCATACATGGAGCCTGGTAAATGAATGAAATTACCTATCAATATGTTTTGGTTCAGAATATATGTTAGTACCACTTGCTTTTATGTTCATGTTATTATTGATTTCTTGGTAAAACAGCAGACTCACAACAAAGGTACTATTTTTATAAAACTCAGGTGGAAAATAGCTGTTTAGTTTAATATAACTTTTTTCAAAACACCTGTTTTAAAAAAAAGTAATGTTATTTTGAACACTGAGAGCCACAACTGAACAGATATTTTCAGTAAACTTCTTGGACATCAGGGTAGTTTATGGGATTGTTCAGCAGTTCAAGATGAATGAAGTCACAAAAAGTGATGGACAATGAAAAAAAATATTTTCTGATAGAAAATTCTTGTTTGGAATGCAATTTATTTGTTTGTTTAAAAAAGTTACATGATTGTGTTTGTAATAATAACATCTTAAGATTCAAAGCACGCTTAAAATGAAAGAAAGGTTAGTGCAGTAAGCTAAACAAAAATGTTTCTCATTTATAAAGAAAAATATTTTTGAACAGGGTAGGTCAGGTTGAACTTTCTTATTATTATACAAAAAGACATTGAAAACTCCCCTGTTTATGGAGCTCTCGCAACTACTTAGCAAAAGAACAGAGAAAAGAAAGGGGGTGGAACAAAAGAGAAAAAGGTTAGGATTTAAGCACTTAACAACAATTTAATTTTTTGGCCATCATACAGAAGGAGAATGCCTGATGTTGAATTCTTTGACTTTAAGTTAAATGAAACTAATTATTTAATCTAAAAGAGCTCCTCTATTCTTACTATACTTTTTCTGCCATTATTTTCCATGAAATTTTCTTACCCAAAACTATTATGTCATTTACCTAATCTGATTGATGCTGAAATTTTCCATCAAGTAACTTATTTGTGAATTGGTGCCTTCCTATTCACAGCTGAAATCAAGCTGTGTGCAAAAAACCTCACAGAAGCTTTATGTGTCACTTCCATCTCAGTTGAAATGCATTTTGAGGACTCACGTGGGATTAGATGATGAGTAGACCATGTTCTGGCCTCCTGCACAGTGGTGAGTTTTATCCTTTCTGACTGGCTAAAATGATACGAACCTTAAATAAAGTACATATTGACACTGTAAGACACTATTAAGGTCCACAGTGTACCATGGTGATGAACCATGACCAAAGTACTCCCAGGGTTGTAATAATTCATTACTGAAATAGCTTCCTCCTAATGCCTAAGGCTGATTGTGTCAAAGAGCTTGGACTCCTAACCCCAAGGCTTGTTATATAGCATTAAATAAATCTCACTCTCTGTTCATTTACCTGCTGCATCAAAGGTCATAAATCAGAGTTGATATCAATATTTGATAGGTATCTTTTAAGGCTCTCCTTCTGATTATTGGATGGAGTTACTGTTAGGCAAGCCGGGGCTTGCACTCCCAAGGGGTGATAGGTATGCATAGATAGTACTGAGAAATACCTTCCCATTTGCAGGAGCTATTGAGCCAGTTGTCCTATAACTGCTTTCTTTCAATTTCTAATTCTTATTTTTGGTTTTATTCTGGAGATAGAGGAATTCTGTAGCTCTTTAAGATGAACATCCCAGCTACCAAGGAAAACAGTCATGCTTCCTCAGTGTATTTAAGGTCCATTGATTTTGAACTTTTTCAAGCTCTGCCAGGAAGCAGCATGATAGGAAATGGAGGCTTCATCCTCCTTCAGGCACCACATCTGGGTATTTCTTGGAGCTAAGGGAGGTGGGAATTAGTCCCATTTAACAAAGGAGAAAGTAGAAGGTGGATGTCTTCTACCCTGGGTCAGTGCTCTAACCACTGCATTACAAGAGAAAAGCACTTCAAAGAGCATTCAAACTGTTCTTCTAAATAGAGAGTGACAGCTAGAACCTTATGAATATCTCATTTTTTTTCAGTGTATATTTGATACACTCTGAAAATACCTTATTTTAGAAGCACTCTGAGCTTTCCCAGGACATCTGTCTTGAGAGAATCAGAACCGCCCTCACCAGCTTCAGTCCTGGTCCTGTAACAGCTCTTTCCCATCTGGCAATAACCCTTCTAACCTCATTATGGTCATTGGTAGAAGTAAACTGTGTGTAAACCATTGAGTATGCAGCAAATGTAAACCTTCCTGACTGAAATACCACCATTTGCCTTTGAAACAAACAAGCAAATAACTATCAAAGTTCTTAAATGTTTACTTGCATTTCTCAGAATGGAATAAACTTCATGCAGAGAATCAGATGGCCTATGGAAACCCATGCATGAAAATAAATAACACTTTCTCCATCAGTATATAGCAATCATAAGGCCCAGTGACCACTGACTTTTGCCTATTTTCTTGAAACAGATCTTAATTTAGACTTGAGTTGACCAAAGGTTTTCAGTCTTTTATTAACTTCATTTCATGTGGTATAAGAGTAGTTTTTCTTAATTAAGTAAAGAGAAATAATTAATTCAGATTTACAGAATACTTTTGACAAGATTTGTTACATGACATTTTGAGAACAGATAAGAAGGTGTGACACCAAGAGTAAAGCAAAGAACTGGATAAAAGAGTGGGAAAAATAGGATTAAATAGTAATTTTTCAATATGGCCAAGGAGTTAAAAATGAACTTCCCTGGGTTTTGCAGAGCTTAATCTATTTAGTAATTATCAGCACAGGTGATGAGTGATGAGCTAGACAAAGGTGAAAGTGGTAGGAAGGTAGAAGAAGACGGAAAAACGTACAGGGGAATACCTGACAAGAACAGGTATTTTGCAAAAAATATTTCTGATTTTTTTTTGCAATTGAAGTGTCAAACATAGACTAGATCAGTCTGGAAAAAATGTCTGAAGAACTAGACTGTCAAACAGTTGGCAACTGTTTTTTCCAATAAACCAGTAGTTAGAACATGCCATAAGGAGATGAAATACTCTAATTATTCTACTTCCCTTACAGAAAGTGCAATAATGTGAATACTCTAACCATTCAGGCTTAAAGTGTATCTCAGCAAATAGGTGAACTGTTGGAAGCTGAAGGGTTACACCTCCATTGACACCACCCCATCTTGCGTCAGGAAGCACGCTCTGATGTCTGCATTTCAGCTACCAGACTGCAACAGATTTAAATTCTCATCCTAGAAGCTTAAAGAAAAAAGTAGAACAGCATCCACAGGAGAATTCATATCTGCGGACAAGATTGTCTTGGTCTGCCTTATAACCAGATGGTTAAGCCTAGCTCAGTCTGTAGGCACAAAGGCCCCATCTCCGCATCTTAGATGGGCGCTCAGTCTACTGGGCTATTGGAGAGTGAGGAGGCTGTCACCTCTCCTGGCAGTTTTGAGTAGCTAATGCTTCATTGATTTGACTCCTCACTACTTGAGCACCGGAGTATTTCACTTGAGGTTCAGAGAGAGTATTGTCAAGTACAGTAACTTGCTCATCCTAGGTTTTCATTTTAGGAAGAAACAATGAAACATTTATATACTTGTTTAAATGCTAATCAGCTTTTGTTTGGCAGCCAGACCAAAATATTAATTATTCTTACAGCCTTAGTCAAGGACAAAGAGCCTGTTGATGAGCTTCAGAGGGACTTCATCTTACATAAATGGGTTGTTTAATGGCAAATGAAATTCTGTGCTGAAAAAAAAAAAATAATAAAGCACGAGGAACTCTTAAATCACTTGTCAAACCTTGGAGCATTCAAGACTAACAGCAGTAGGTGAAGAAAGGGACAAAGGCATCTCTGAAGACCTCTGCTTAATGTTCAGCTGCAGTAAAATTTAAAGCATAATATTAGAATGCACAAAGAATGAGATTGAGATATTTCAGGTCATATTACAGTGCCTGTCTGCATTTTGCATAGTGCCTAATCCTGTGTGATCTCATCTAATGTACTATGTGGCATTGGTGGAATATTTCTTCAGAAGGACAATTCAAAACAAGAAGGGATTAAAGTAATCAACAGGATTAATAAAGGACATAGAAAGCTGCCTCAGTGAAAAACAAGAAAAACCTTATGAGAGTGTCAAGAAAACAAATAAGAGTCAACGAATTAAAATAAAAAAAGTAGAATGAATTTGAATTCGGAATATCTGTTTTCCCTGACCCATTTTACAAAGAATAAAGGACATTACATGAGCCTACAATGAACCTTTATACATTTTGTCAGAACTAGTAAAAAGAAATGTAACAGTTAACTAAAATTGGGATTTTATTCCATAGAAAATGTGTTTAAGATACCCAATTTAACAATATCCTCAAAGGAATGTGGACATTTAAATGGCTGCACAGACTACTCAGATACCGACATCTACAACAGCTTAGTTTTTTGAAGAGAGAGAATGAGTGATAAAGACTATTTGAAAGGATATATTTGTTTATAATTGTCTATTGAAAGTTTTCAGGATTTTCTTATATGTAAGTCCTAATGATGGATGTAAGGTTGCCACAAAACACTCCTAGATCTGATTTTCCTTGTCTTATTCAGACAGACCTTTCTCTCATTTGTTTCTGAACTATGGTGACTTTTACTTCTCTGAGAGTATAATCTAATTGCACCTCTTGCAGACTATCTTAGTGATGTTTTGTGAAATTAATTAACTACATTCTCAACTTTTCCATATTCAGTCTTTAAGAAAACCAGCTATGGCTCATTATATGTCTTCTCCTCCCTTATCTTCTCTGGAAATCTGAGGCAACTATTATTTTCACTGATATACATCTAACTGTTGGTCACATTGCAAATGAGCAGAAGATAGCCATTGTCTATTAAGTGAATAGCTAATTTTCATGAAGAGCTTGGTATACATAATATTCATTAGAGCATGTATAAATTGCATATTTAACCATCCAGAAGAGAAGAACTTCTTTAATAACAAAACAGTGAACAGAGCTGAAATATAAATAATGACATGGAATGTGAACATCTGGAAACATTTAACAGCCAGTGAGCTATCTTTTCTTCCTATCGTCAGAGATATAAGAATATTATAGCATCACCTTGCTCAGCCTCTACCATAAAATTAATTACCTTTGGACAGACCCCATTTAATTGCTCATAAAATTGATCTGACTTTCAAGCTTTTAGAGCAACTTGTATGTCCTCAACAAAAGCATTTAGAATAAATAAGACTTTTTTCCATCTCTCTGATGTAATCACAAAATTAAAACTAAATAAATGTTCCAATTCATTTTGTTACAAGGAATAGATATCTCAAGAATCACCAGAACAGTGTACATACATAGGCTCTTTAACATTTTTCTGGTAGAAAGGACATATGACAAGATAGTTATTTAATATTCTGACACTGTTGAATCATTAAGATATCAATCTATAAAGGTCAATGTTCTGAAATAAATTATGTTGAGGAAGTTGGTAGAATTTTGTGGATTAAATGGTATATAGAAATGGACATTCTTAGCAATTTCACAGAATCATTCACAGTGGAGAATGAAATAGAATAGAATAGAATAGAATAGAATAGAATAGAATAGAATAGAATAGAATAGAATAGAATAGAATAGTTCAGTTGGAAGGCAACTACAACAATCACCTAGTCCAACTGACTGACCACTTCAGGGCCGACCAAAAGTTAAAGCATGTTATTAAGGGCATTGTCCAAATGCCTCGTAAACACTGACAGGCTTGGGGCATCGACCACCTCTTTAGGAAGCCTGTTCCAGTGTTTGACCACCCTCTCAGTAAAGAAATGCTTCCAGTCTAAGCCTCCCCTGGTGCATCTTTGAACCATTCCCACGTGTCCTATCACTGGAAACCAAGGAGAAGAGCTCAGCATCTCCCTTTCCAATTCCCCTCCTCAGGAAACTGTAGAGAACAATGAGGTCACACCTCAACCTCCTTTTCTCTAAACTAGACAATCCCAAACTCCTCAGCCACTCTTCATAGGACATGCCTTCCAGCCCTTTCACCAGCTGTGCAGAATAATATATTCACCAGAATATATTGTTACACAAATAAATGTTCACTTTGAGCAGACTCCAAAAAAAAGTATGTATAGAATTGTTCCAGATAAACATTTTGTCCCTCAAAATTTTGAAAAATCAAAACATTAAAGAAATTTCTTCTGGGATGAGCTAAATTGCTTTGCTTAATCCCAGTGTAAAACATTAGATCCTATTTTAGCATTTTAAAACTTTTGGATATTTTAAAATGAAGTCAAAATCACTTCAAACTATTTTATTTAAAAGCAGGTAAAAATGCCAAATAACTTTTTTAGTATTTTTTGGTGATTGTTTGATTTGGCTAAAAAAACTAATGGAAACTAGTGTGACTCTTAAAACTGTCCATTGACTTTTCCTAATTATCTCATTGTTTTCTTTCTCAAGATTATATAAGTAGGATTAGTCTTTGACCTACATATTTACATAGTCCATGTGTCTGATTTTAAACACTGGTTTTAAAGTACTTGAGCCCAAAACTAAGGAGTCTATTTTAATCCAAACTACCTCCTTGTTAGGAAATGCAGTAAAGCTATTTTGGCTAAAATCACCTATGTTTAAATGCATCATTCTGATGCTTTTGGTTCAGTTACATTTCCACTCTGTAAACTGCCGTATCAACGTGGAGTTATATGACTGGATGCTGCTAAATGCATTACTTAAGGCAGTACCTGTCATGGCTTTATGGCAGATAAAGGGTGTGTTTTGTATGTGTGTTTTGTAACAAGAGATAAACATTAACTGAGGAAAAGACAAGAGGGTATTTTCCCCAAATGCTCCTACTCTGTGAAAGTCATCAATCAAAATGGATAATGAAGAGAGAAATTACAGTCAAACTTTACTGAATAAAAATTGTTTGTATTCCATTACAAGGGGTCAATAGTGCCTGGTAGCTGAAAACAAACAAACAAACAAAAAGTGGGGTGTTGCAACAAATTTTGGACTTGAGGTTATATTTACACAGTTCTGTACAAGCAGTATTTGCAGTAGTACCCTTTGGCTATTTATGCTGTTGCAGCTTTTGGATCATGGTCAGAGAGAAATAAAAACATCCTAACTAGCATACCAAAGGGCAAGTCAAGCCTGGCCCCGACCGTGCTCTTCAGTTCATTTCTGAAGGAAGCTGGAGAACTTCTCAGATAACCTAGAACTAGTCAAGTTGGCTAAATCTCAGAATAAATCAAATTCTTCTACTTCATCCTGCTGTTGTGCTTTTTGAAAACTCAGGAACAAGCAGAACTTCCCTTTTGGTCATTTAATGGGATACTCATGTTGTCTCAAATTTAGAGCAATCCTAGGCACAACTCTTAGTTCTTGTAAGACATGTGGCCACGGTCAGCCCTGCTCACCTCCACAGGCACAGCAGAACACCTCTCACACCCACATTGCTTTGTCCTTCAGAGAGCAAGTTTCCCTTTTAAGTGGTACCAGCTCTGACATTGCTCATCAAGGAATTAGACCTGAGTTGCTGAGTGATCTAAGTGTGTCTGGAGACCGGCCAAGCTGTCTCATGAGGAAGAGCGGTGAGATAATTCCCTGAAAATCAGCATTTGGCTGTACACAGCCTGCAGTCTTTGTGAGCCCTGGAAGCTAGTGCACATGAACATTGCTGGTGCCAGCTCAGGTCCATGCTTCTCTCCCTCCAAAGAGTAGCCACATCATTTTGGAGCAGATGCTGATGCTAACCACTACACACAGATAAAAGGAAAGTGGAGGCATTCTTTTTTATTTACATACAGGGTGTAAGGACCCCACCGATGCGTCCTGTCCATCTCATCCCTGGACTGCTCCTTCCAATTCTCCAGCCTGATAGTGCCTGCTGGCACTTTGCAGGCACAGGACCCCAAGGTAACCCACAAAAAGATCAGCACGTGTGAAAGGCCCAGTCTGGAGAAGGATGGGTTGTCCCACAATGGCTCAGTTGGACCCATGAGGGACAGAGACAACCAAGTTCCCTACTCCTTCCATTTGCCTGCCCAGACACAGGCATACACATGCAAACTCGCTCCAGTCATGCCCTATCCACTTCTCGGTGACAGGATATCACTGCCTAGACGTTACCATATTTCCCTAGAAACCAGACTGACTTTTTTTTGACTCAGTTTATTTGAAGTCTTCCCAAAGAACAAGATTGGCATTTGGTAAAGTGCTTGGGACATCTCTGGAAAAAACATATCATCACACTAACATAGGTGTCGGGATGAATCATCTCCTACAGAAGGCTTTGTACAACCCACACCACTGCTCGGGTGATGAGCCACGATCCTTCTACTTCCCTCAGAGTTAGCACCTCAGCACACACTTGCAGTAATTGCAGGGGCGTAAAGCAAAGCAAACAGAGCTCTGAGAATATTGATTAGTTATGACGCAGCTTTCTCTGGCCCTGACAACCACTCCACTGAGGTCCCACTTCATCTTTGCTTTTCATCTGAGGGAGGCAGCTAAGCCATTCCTAGGATCAGTCCTTCAACTTGTCCTTAGCCTCCTCGTCCTTTGCACCGCTGTGCTGGAGAGGGAGAGAAGCTCCTGCCCGTGCCTCACCGATCCTGACTTCCACATAAACACCTTCAACACAAGAGCAGGGAGTAAGTCTGGAGAATCTGAAGTTAGAGCCCTTCTGTGCAGCATCAGAGTTTCTGAAAAGATCATTTTATTCAGCAGAGGTCTTGATGACTTTCACTGAATGTTCATCACAAGGCAGAGATGGAATACTTAATATTAAGCAATATTCTATATTAAGGAACCCACACAAGTTTCATCAGTACTAGTAAATCAAATGTGCCTGGCAAGATTTTGCTGTGATTTAGTTTTCCTAAGTAAAAACCATATAACTTCTTCACACTCCAATTACTTCCTTCTCTTTAGTCACACGGGGAAAAAACCAAGTTCCAAATATTTACTTTTATTCAATTTATATCTATAATATTTTTGTCCAGTTTCTTCTTGCATAGTAAAGGAAAAAACCTGAAGTGTTTGGCTCACTTTCCTGCAATGTTACGTATCACCTTTTTATTCTCTTTGTTCTTCATAAATAATCTTGCTATTTTTAATTTCTCATTGATTTTTTGGAGTACCTTTTGTTATACATCTTTTGTTTGGAGGATAAGATGGCTACACAGTATTCAAGGTGAGGATGTCTCATTGACTTCTGTGGTGACCAGACAATGTTTATATGTACACATGACTCTGTTCTTACTCCGGGGGGTGGGATAGAGG
>JAOBAS010000027.1:47484916-47498066 GCA_025311575.1 Elanoides forficatus
GGGGGAGCGGAGAAAAAGGAAAAAAGACCTTTTTAATTCTACTTCTGTATGGGGCCACAGAAATCCCTCAAGCTAAACACAACACAGACTGCAAAAGAAGTGGGAAGAGATTATCAGGAGCCTGGCAAGAGGGGAGTGCAGTTGGTGGTCAGGTGAAGGCTGCTTTGGAGGATAAGCAATTTATGTGTTATCAGCACAGTAGAGAGAACAGTAGCTCACTACACTGAAAGGAGATTAAAAAGCAACAATAGCCTTTTCTGTATGCCACAGGCCAATCTGCGAACTGTATGAAAAGCTGAGAAGCTGCTTAGAGCTGATGTTTGTTTAATTCTCACCTGCACCCACTTGAACTGTGTAAATGACATGGTGCTTTTCAGAACATATGCATATGTTTCCATGTAGCACCATTTTGTGAAAGAGCTTGTGCCCAGTTACTCTTGAAGTGCTATAAGATTTGCTGTGAGTATAAAAGACAACATCCCTCCCTCACTCTGGGTAGCCCTGTGGCTCCAGAAAAGAATAGGGGGAAAAAATGGTGGTGGTTTTCTTTTTTTCCCCTTTTAGAATCAATCATAATGGGGAGCTGATAGTAATTGGGGGTGTGTAATACAAAATAAAGGCCAAAGTAAAAGTGGCTTCCTTTGTCGGAATAGGATTTCAGTTAGGAAACTCAAGCATTGGCTCAGTTCAGACCCAAGATAATTAATACCCTTGATGAATCAGTACATCACATGTAGTATTTTGGAAGAAAGAGTGATGGAGGAGCAGTACATTCAGGTTGTCAAGACATTCGAACAACACTTGGGAGAGAGGATTTTTTTTGCGGCTACTGATTTTCACTGTCTCCTCGAGTCAACCGTCTATCCCTTTTGCTTTCCCCTTTGCCTGTAGGACATTAGACATATTTTATCCACTACCAATTCCTCGCAGGCAGAGACAGGTTCCCAGCAACGTCCCTGACTGCTTCAGAAGAAATATTAAAAGAGTTTCTGAAAGTCCTCAGCACACAGAGTAGTGGAAATTCAGGCTCTGTAAGCAAGACCATAGATGGGAGCTGAGCTTCTTTAGAGTATGCTCTTACACAAGGACAGCATCTTTCTGTGTGCATCTGGTCCTCCCTTACAGCATCTTGTCAATACTGTGACTCAATTGCCTCTAGGTACATACAGCCACTACTAGAATAATAATCACATGGGGTATTTAGCAAACTTTGCTTACCTGACACTATATATCCTGACATTACCCAGACTGTTGTAAGCCACCCACAGTAAATTCACTCCTTTGTCCGTGTCCAATATCATTGACAGGTAATCTGGATCAGTATCTGCTTTACAGTCCCATGTGGTTGTAATACCACACTAGAAAGATAATTTAGGGATACAGGGACTTTCATACAAAACATCAAGACTGTTATGCTGGCAGTACACCACACTCCTCCTGAAGTTTCTGAGCTCCATTGTAAAGTGTATTTCGTTTCCATACATTGAAAGGCTGATCCAGACCTTTGCTACCCTGCTGGTTAGAAAGAAAGCCAAAACTTACTCTTATTCACAGTCCATCTATATGTATTTGTTCTTGTTACAGCTTTATCCTTTTGCTGAAACAGCCTTTCTCTTTCCTCATGTATATGCTCCCCTGGTGCATGTGCAGACGACTATCAGATCTTGTCAACCTTCACTCCAACGTGTCAGACAAGCGTAAACTTCGTAATTATCTTTCTATCTTATTTTTGCATAATGTTGCACTACCAGAATAGAGGCTTCATACCGTATCTGTGGATTCAGAAAATCTGTACAAATATCGGCCTCATTGGTTTGAAAGAAAGATGAGATGGAGTCACAATTCAAGACAGAGACAGAGACAAGCAAAGCAGTTGTATTCACCTTCCATTTTGTGTGGCTGGAGGTATGGGGAATTACACCTCGTGTCTCCTGCTTGATCCAGTCACGGTAAACCCATTGGCCAGAAGGCAAGAATAGGACTCATGACCTTGATCTCAATTGCTGTACCTCCTTTGAATTTTTGGACATGTTTTTGACCCTTCTTGGGTCTGTTTGTTGTGTTCTTTAAGGAAGACATAGTAATACTTAGAGCCTCACTGCATACATTTATAAAAAACAGAAGTTATATCAAAACCTTTTCATATATGCATTTTAACTTGCTAACTTCATCTGAAGTCTGGGATGTTGGAAAAAAATATTATCTTTAAATCAGTTTCTCCTTTCTTTCTCGCTGGAAGAGTTCCTGGTTTATAGTGTACAGGAAGAAAACATTCATTCTTGTGTTTGATCAAGATCTGTCAATATGGAAATGTAAAGGCTGATTATGCTGTTGGTTGTTTAGATTTTAACAAGTTACTCCTGCTTTAGTGTGGTGTAAGATCAGACTCATTTCTGACATGATTTTATATAAAGAACACTAATTCCTCTGGATTGAAAGGTACTAAATACGTATTTTTGGTACTATTGTGTAGAAATGATGGAATTTTGTTATTCTACTTGCAAGTCAGCTTTAAAAATGTGTCTGGATAGTCACCTTAGCTGTGTAGGCAGAAAGCTCTGTGCTCTCAGAGGATCTTTTGTTTGCTAAACAATGGCACAGGGAAGTCTCGAAAAACCTTGCTGCTGCTTTCTTTGCAGAGTCACAGCATTTCTCAAAATGCAGGCTTGTAAGATGTAAGCTATCATATATTAATTTCTCATAATTTAATTATTGCATATTGTCTTTTCTAGCTGAATAATTGATTTCTCATTCCAGCTGTTCTGCTGCCTGTAGTTTGTAGTATGATTACCGTTCACAGGCAGCTCACTCTTTTTTTCCTATGGGTATGGATATTGCATGATTGCTTGAGTTTTGTTCAGTTTTTCTTTCTATTTTTGTGTGGTTTTGTTTTCACAAGCACTTTTGAATGAAAAGAAATGTTAAGGATTGCATAGTGAAGCAATTGCATGAATCAGAGTTTAACCAGTAATAACCTTATCGTCCATTAACACAGGACCCGGGATTCAGTCACCCCTGACATTCACAAAGTCCGCTTTCTGTCGCTAAATCCTGGTGTAGCTCTGAAGAGGAAATATGTTCCCTGTCACACACATACATGCAAACACACATTCTCCTTCCTTTTAAAACAGAAATACTTTTTTTTTTTTATAATCAGTTTAATAATACAAGTTATTTTCAGATGAAGTAACTGAACAAGTAATGTTGGAAATATTTTCAGTTATATTTTTTCCCTCTTTTTCAACAATGTCTTGGTAAGAAAAATCTGTGGTTGGTTTTGGTTTTTTAATTATTAAATTTAGTAATGCTTCCTCTATGCTTTATGGAAGTTAAACATCTGATACCTTATATATCCTCTTCCTCTCTGTGGGGCAAACTCCATGACAAATCATTTTGCCCATGATATTCTGATGCTTTCTCTCATCTAAGCTGTCATCATCTATTGCATTATCATCACTATATTATGGGTATTTTACTTGAACAGGAAATCCATTCCATTGACATCAGAAGCTGGAGTCTAATGGACTGATTTTTTCGTGAATTGACTTAGACTGTTTCCAAATAGAAAATTTCTGATTTTCTGGCAAAATATTTTCCCTCCCAATTTTCTTTTGCTCCCATTTTTCAAGAAAAAATGCAAGTATTACTAATACACATTTTTTTTTATATACCCTAAAACCATTATTTACTTAAAAAAAGAAAGGAAAATGTTAGCTTAAACAATGCATTATTCTAATCACGGCTATTCAAATCAATGGCAAATTTGCATTGATACTTAAGGTGCTAGGAAACTGCTCACTCAATTATAGAGTTGTTATACTTTCTTATGAAGGAAAAAAGAGAATGTGAACTTCATCCTACTGACTTACCACTACACCCATCTTCAGAAATACTTACATTCAAGAGTCTCTGCTAGAATTGCTCAGCTCTTGTCTTGTCCCTGAAAAGTAAGCAATGCTACTCATAGAGAACTCATCAGCAATGTTTGGATTAAAGCAGAAACACTCTGATGCCATCCCACTTTCCTTCAGAAAACACAGGTGCTCCAAGTGCTACGTGTGATTTTATATCAACCCATTACAACAAGCCACTGAAGTGTATCTTTTTTTAAAACTAAGAAATCTGGGAGGAAGCTCTTGCTATGGGGCATTACTGCTGAAACAGAGCAAACCGGGGTTAATAAAATAAAGGCACCAAACACAAAATGGGGCTGTAAAACAAATACACTTGTCATGCTTTACTTGCAGTCTCTCCGTGGTGTTGAAGCTGAGTTAGAAGTGGCCACGTTACCCGTTCCATCAAGGTCAAGAATCTCCAATGAGTTGCTATGGGAAACAAATTACTGAGGTGTCAGCTGGAGCTGAAGGTTCAGATATGAGGGAACTTTACCCATTATATGCTTGAAGGATTTCCAGAACAACAGAGGCTGGAAAAGAGCATATTGGTAATAACAAGACCAGGAAAGCAGATGTTTCATTGACCTTTGCTCTATGCATTTGGACTACCCATTTGCCAGCATGCTCGAATGGACCAAAAAGGAATTGCAAATAAGGTGTGCTCTCCTGAGGCACAAGTAAATAAATAAATAATTAAATAAATAAATCAGATATTAAGTGCTTTTTTTAGGAAGATATGTAAAAGAAACTCAAAAGCATATGAAACCACCTGGGACTCATGCCCTGTTATTAAAGATGAGGGATGACAGTTCTGATTTTATTACAGCATTAATTTCAGTGGAAGGAATTGAAACCCAGTGAAGGGACAAGCTAACCCACCACTGAGGTAGAACCCCCCCCCCAAAACCTAGTTTTAGTTACTCTGTTCACTTAGTAAATGGTCACTGTGAACGTGACCTTGGCTGGAATTGTCTGTGGAAAGATAATTAGGAGAACTACACCTTCTATCCAACACTGATATTCCTCCTTGTCAAGGCAATCTGCTACTCTTGACCCCATGAAGCTTACCTCTAGGTTTGTAGAAGCTGGAATGTTTTCAGTTTCCACCAAGCATTAACTTTGACAAAAGAAAGAATGTATGCTTAATTACCCACAGGCTTGTTCAGAAAAGTTTAGGGTAAATCCCTCTGTCCTAGTTCGATACTGCTGATTTAGCTGCTCACTCAGCAGCTATGGGATGGCTTGCAGAAAGAGGTGCTATCACCAAAAGAAGAATGAAAAGCAGCTTGTCTTTATCACTTCATTTGTCTAAATTTTCTCATCCATTAAACCTTTTTCCATTGCAGAACTTCACATTATCTATCCAGGAACAGGAAAGGGACTTTATTTTCTCTACTGAGAAGGAGGGAAAAACATCTGCTCTTGAGACTAACATTGCATGTTGACTAGCGAACGAAAGAAATAGGCATAATCCATTTCCATTAATGAAGAGATTTTACTACACAACAGATAAAATTCTGGCCTACTATTTCCTTGACTTCTAGCTGTTTTTCCCAGGGGCTATCTTTTCTTCTCTCAGTCGTTCCTGCTGTGGCTTTTTGTTTGGGGGTTCCTTGTTAAATATTTTAGAGTTGAGGCTGGGAGAAAGAACCAGGCACAAACAACTCTTGGTTAACACTTGCATTGTTTCTACACCCTCTGCCCTACTAAAAATCTCAAAAAGAGACATTATTGGATAATTTTCGTAGCAATACAGTAAACAAAAGCAAACAACCAAAGGTCCATGTAGGAGGTCAAAGAATTACAGTAGGTTTTGAGCTACTACAGTTCTCCATGAAATTTCACTGGTAATGCTTCAGGCTTTCCCATAATACCTGTGTCTGTATCTATATGTTATAGCTAGGACCTCACTCTTCAGGTGACTCTCAATATAGGCATATAATGTCAGGATCAGGAGATCTATCTCTAGAAAGGACAAAAGAACAGGCAGTGAAAAGTCTTTCCACTTCTGTAATAAGGCATTATTCCTCTCCAAATATTTGTCTTTCTTGCCTTTTCTCTGTGTTACTTGTTGGATTATAATGATCTAGAGTGAGTAAAATCTGGATATTACATTTTATCATGGCAGTGAAAAGCTTTGAAGTCCTGGAAGTTATTTTTTTTCCTTTGGATTAGGCTTTATTGCACTTAAGTGTTGCGCAGGAATAACTGAAGGTAATGTCACTGACAGAACTGTGCCAGCAAGAAGATCTGTAAATCATACCAGAATTTATACACCATCTGATAGCTCTATTGAAAACATCTGCTGTGACTCCTAATTTCAAAGAAGGAATAGTAGGGATTTTTTTGTGCAATTGCAGCTCAAATGTGCATGACTTCCACACTCTCAGGCAACCTGAATTGAAGCTACACTAATGAGAACAAGAAGATTTCTAAATGGAGAGGTGCAGTCTCTGCCTGCTGTAGAAGGTGTTGCTGGTGGGTTTTCTGTTAAGCCTTCTCTAGTTAGTGTCATGGAGCGAGTACAGATATTTCTGAGAATGTTGTATAGAAGAACTTGAAAATAATCTCCATCTATTTCAGCTACTGCCCTTAGAGCTAAAGAGCAAACGGTTCTGCATTAAGGATATCTATGCAGCTGGAGATTGCTTTGCCAGTCACTGAAATGGAAACACCTGGGGGGAGTGGAACAGGTGTTCAACTATGTACTGCAGCTAGAGCAAAAGTAGAAAAATACCTTAATTGGAGGACTTAAAGAAATAACAGGAAAGCAGAGAGGCTAAATAGAGCAAAGTTTCATTGTTGCTTAGGTAAAGGTGGATTTGAAATCACTGCTCAATTAAGGTAAAAGAACAAAGGTAACCCAGCTTTTGAGAGCTGGGTTACTAAGGGAAAATACCCTGAATGTAGGGAAGCTAACTAGCTTTAACATGAAATTATAAACTGGCCTGGTGTCATTGCAAGAAATCTTGAAACTCTTATCAAAATTACTTTTCCCGAATGAGTAAATCTGTTGTAAGAAAAGCTATTGCTAGTTCACAGCTTTTCTCTTATGAAAGACATGAAACTGCTTGATTTATTAAGTCACGTTCAGTACAGATTTGGCATCGAATTTACCAGAACACATGCTCATCCTGTAGACTATACCTATGTTAAGTGGCCCAAACTGAGGCAATTTGGGCTTTACAGTGATGGCTTTCAGCTACAAGTAACTAGGAAAAGTCTGTTCTTGTCTGTGCTGCTCTAGAAAGGGACTGAAGTGTTTGCTTGCAGTGTAGAAGGCTAGAATCAATAACTTAGGTGCTCTGCCTAGTTTTTTCTTATCCTCTTTTTCAGATTTTTCTTAGAAAAAGGGGAAAACATTTATTTAGCAGGCCTTAAGGTGAAGTTAGGCAGCAGATGACAAATGAGAAGAAACACTGATGGACAGAAAAAGGGTAGAAGAATCAACACTGATGCAGTGAACTAGTGCAGTGGGTGGGTGGGTGAGTAAAAAGAAAGCGAGGAAACTCAGGGAGCCAGAGCAGATCCAGTCTTACCATGTGGTTGGATTGGGGCTAGAAGAAGAATACATGTGCTCTGGATATTTTATACTTAGAATAACTGAAGTACAAAGGCAGTAAATCACCTGTCCAAAGCCAGATCAGCATCATCTTTCAGGAAGTTGGTCTCAACCTCAGGAATTTGGGGATCATTCAAGTCAATGATGATAAATTGTGATTGCTCTTAGTGTTTGTGTTGTCTTTGCATCTATTCTCCTATAATAAAATGTATGTTACATTCTTTTTCTCCCTCCACCCCTCACCAAATGAACACTGCTTAGCCAGGACTGTACTCATCCCTACATTGGGTCTTTCACCAGTTGTATTACTGTGTATATGAAGAACACAAATGATCATGTAAACATGGCAGTTTCTGTGCTGGAGCAGCCTTCACAGGGTCCATTAAGATCATATCTAGCACAGGAAACTTCAACAAAGATTAACTCAACCATGGAGGAACCTTTGCCTGAAGTCCATTAGTCTGTGATTGCCTTTACAGGCATGTATGTTTGAAATGTTTATACATATAAAAAGTTTTTTTTTTATTTGGTTGTTTCGTGGATTTGGGGTTTGGTGTTTTGGACCCAGGTAAATGTAATTTGTGATGATTGCCATGTATATGAAATCTGCTAAGTGTGTTTTACTCTGAGAAATACTGTCTTAGACGTCTTGTGGCAAACATGCTCCAAGACATTTTTAATAGGGAGAGCTTCTATGTATAGCAACCTTTACATGTACCAGGTTTTATGTTATATTTGTCATTTTTTGTTTTCTTATCATGAGAGATTAAATAATAACTCGATTTTTTTTTCTTTTAATAGCAGCCAGAATTTTGTTTCTGCCATCATATCTTATCATCTCCCTGCTTCCTTATGAGCTGTATACTTCCTCCATGTTACCGGTTGTTCTCTTTGACCATTTCTGGCTGCTGTTGATTCTCTCAAAATCTGTTTTAGAGCAACACACTGATATGGGTTGATGGCATATTTTTCAAAGTTGCTTATGCTCCTGATTATGCAGATAGATACCTGCCAGGCTTTTTGGAGACATTGTAAATGCTGAGGAGAACACAGTTGATCTTAATAAGCGTTCAGTACCCACCTAATTTGTAAATTTAATCGGGTGCCAAATATCTTTGACAGGCTGACCCAAAGCAATCAGAATCATGCACACAAGACCAGATGTGACATACATTTTAGACTGGAATATTACAGGACTCAGAATATTATTTTCTATGTCTTCTGTTATTTATCCTTTGCTCTTCCTCATCTTCTTTGCAGTTCTATCATTTTATACAGCTTTCTGAGGAGTTACCTGCAGCAGATACAAGTGACACAGATCTGCAGTTCAAACTGTCCTTTCTATTGTGCCTACACTCTCCATGTGTTGAAGCTAAACTTCACAGAATCATAGGATGGTTTGGGTTGGAAGGGAGCTTTAAAAATCATCTAGTCCAATTATCTTGACATGGGCAGTGACACCCTTCACTAGATCAGGTTGCTCAAAGCCCCATTCAACCTGACCTTGAACATTTGCAATGATGGGGTATTCACAACTTCTCTAGGCAATCTGTTCTAGTGTCTCACCACCCTTATCGTAAAAAAACATTTCCTCTTTATGTCCAATCTAAACCTACCCTCTTTCAGTTTAAAACCACTACCCTTTGTCGTGTCACTGCAGGACCTGGTAAAAAGTCTCTGTCTTTCTTATAAGCCTCATTTAAGTATTGAGGGGCTACAATAAGGTCTTCCTGGAGCCATCTCTTCTTCAGGCTGAGTGATGCCAACTCTCTCAGCCTTTCTTCAGTGGAGAGGTGTTCCAGCCTTCTAATCATTTTTGTGGCCTCCTCTGGATCTGCTGTAACAGGTCCATGTCTTTCTTGAGCTGGACACAGTGCTCCAGATGGGGTCTCATGAGAGCAGAGGGAGAGAATCACTTCCTTTGATCTGCTGGCCATGCTTCTTTTGATGCAGCCCAGGATATAATTGGCTTTCTGGGCTGCGAGTCCACATTGCTGGCTTATGTCCAATTTTTTGTCTACTAACAACCCAAGTCCTTCTCCACAGGGCTACTCTCAATCTATTGATCACCCAGCCTGAGCTGATGCTGATGATTGCCCTGACCCAGGTGCAGGACCTTGCCTTTGGCTTTTTTGAACTTCATGGGGTTCACATGGAATAGGAAGTGATATAATACCACATGTGTCATTTATAGCAAATTTATTTCTCACACAAAAACCAAAAACTGTAATTTAAAAAAAGTAATGGGATTAAATAGGATTATATCTAGATATATATAATTGGATTACAATAGGATTCTAATCTAGACTCTGATCTAGAATTCTGCTTAAAGAATGTTGTTTCCTGTACAACCTCACGTACAAGGCATTGCATGGTATCTATGTTCTTGGCCTGT
Source organism: Elanoides forficatus (assembly GCA_025311575.1). Classification (NCBI taxonomy): domain Eukaryota; kingdom Metazoa; phylum Chordata; class Aves; order Accipitriformes; family Accipitridae; genus Elanoides; species Elanoides forficatus. The sequence goes on from JAOBAS010000027.1 coordinate 47,494,770, forward strand.
TAAAGTGCCTCTGGATGGCATCCCTTTCCTCAAGCAGCTCAACTTCACCACTCAGTTTGGGGTTATTGGAAAAGCTTCTGAGGGCACACTCAGTCCTACTGTCTATGTCATTGATGAAGATATGAGATATTATCAGTCCCAGTATGGACCCTTGAGTGATGACATCACTTGTTACTGGTTTCCATTTGGACATTGAGCTGCTGACTGCAACCCTTTAGATGCAGCCATCCAGCCAATTCCTTTTCCACCTAACAGTCCATCCATCAATCCATATCTCTCCAATTTAGAAGCAAGAATGTTGTGGGGGACCATATCAAAGGCCTTACTGAAGTCGAGGCAGATGACATCCATAACTCTTGCCTTGTCCACTGATGCAGTCACTCCATTGTAGAAGGCCGCCAGATTAGTCAGGCATGAGTTGCCCTTGGTGAAGCTGTGTTGGTTGTCTCTAACCACCTCCCTGTCTTCCATATGTTTCAACGTATCTTCCAGTAGGATCTGTTCTATGATCTTCTGTCTGCAGAGCTGAGTGCCATACCTCCAGCTGAGCTTGTTTTCATTGAATTTCCTCAGTAGACATAAAGGAAACGAGGCATTATAATCCAGACATAAAACAAAATACAATGAAGCCCTTCAGAGTTCTCTTAGTTGGTGAAGTTACATGTGCTCTGTTGCTTTCTATCTTTGCTGAGGAAACTATCCACTACTGAATTTAATAAGCTGAAGTTCTTTTATATTGCTTGCCAGAGATATGTGCAGTAGTTAGCATGATACTTCACTGTAAAGCAGCCTAGTTTTTTTCCTCCAAACCCCTTAGGTACAGGGAATTTAGTGAAATGATATCTTGCAAGATGAAGGAAAGATTTGCACCAGGGTCATCTTTACTTTTTGGAAGTTTATTAGGAGATTTAGAAAGAAACAGCACAATAACTTCATCTTCACCAAAACTAGGAGAAACTGAAAGTAGGGTTTTTTTTAAAGTTTGTTTTGTTTGTTTGGTTTTTTTTCCACTATAGTAAGAATAATTTGATCATTGTGGAAGTACTGTTTACATATGTATAGTTATGATGCTTTTTTTTTCCTCTTTTACTAACACAGATCTATGTATGCATCATCATATATCTGTTGGAGGAGTAGCAGGGAGCGTTGATCCTGATGCAGCAAAACAACCTGGAGCTGTGAATGACATGGACCTGTCTCATGTTTGGTACAGAAAACCTCAGCATGACCATTCCCAAGATTGCTACTACTAAAAAGTATTGTGCTCAGCCCCTATTCAGAATTGTGGCTTACTGAGTTGTCTTCACTAAGACGACTCGTGGCTAGTTGCACATTCTTTATTTGTGTTCAGATTGAATGCTGGGGGAGGAGGGAGGGGAGGACTGACATGCAGAAAGCAAAATTGTGATGAGGTCAAGCATCCACATTTGCAACTGTTGTTAGTGGGGGCCATTATCTGATCAGTTAAGATGATATATAAATTTTTTGTGGAACTGATACTTCATTGACCTACTGGAAGATTCAAATAATGTTGCTGATTCAGTTTAAAATTACATTTAAGGTACTTTAATGTATTGTTGGCCAAACATTTTATTGCTTAGCAAGGTCAAAGACAATTTTGTTATACATAATGTACAGAAATGTACAATATAAAGGAAAAGTCTTATCATGAGTCACCTCCAATCTCAATAAATGATAATGGATAAGAGTTATGAGGAATATAGGAGTATATGCTAAAAGCCATGTCATTTCTCCATTCCTGATTGTGGGAACTAGCTTCAAAATTACTTAAGATCTTCCAAGTCTGGAAGACATTTCTTCCCTTTTCTCTGTGTTTTTGCGATGCTACATTTTAAAAAAATTGGTCATCAAATATTTTGAGTGGAGGGAAAAATATGTAAAATGGTTACTTTTCCAACTGAAAGCAGTAAATTGTGTCCAATGCTAGGTGTTACGATGCAACTGGTTTCACCGAAAAGACCAGAAAGGGCTGACGATATCACGAGGCTTAAATTCTTGGAGAGAAAAAAAAAAAAGAATAGAAAATAAGATCATAAACAAAAGGGGGGTACTATTGACTTAATAAAGCAAAGCAAGTCTATCAAGCAGAGAGGGCAGGTATAAGAAGGAAGATTAAATGCAACTTTATTCAACTGTTAAGGTAAGGCAAAAGACTCTGGAAATTCAGAATTACTAGAGAGGTAGGGACATAGTTCAGAAGATTGTGGCAGTTTCAGCTCTTACAAATATACCTCACAAATAGGAGAGTATTTGTGGAAAGTTATCTCATCTCCCCTACTGGCAAGTGTGATCATACACTGCTGCAGTAAGGGCAAGTGGTTTCATCCCTTTGTCCTGTGGCTAATGACAGGAATATCTGATGAGTTCATTGAATTACATAACACTATCATTGAAGAGAATTATTTAAACACTATGATCACTTTTAAAGACAAGACTGCCATGGTGCCATTAGTATTTTAGCGGGTTTTATTGAGTACAACAGCTGGAAGAAGTGTCTTCACACCTATAAAGGTTGCAGAGTCTGGTCTTTGAATTAGTGGTAGGAGTTGTTATCTGCTTTTAAGTGTTTGATTTTTTTGTACTTTGCAAAATTCAGTTGGAATTGATGAAGACCACCAAAGTGTTTAAAAATCTCGAAATAGTAATGGAAACAGCCATTGAGGATGATTCAGAGTTTATGATTCTAATCTCATATGGGATCATCTATCCTTTAATTACTGTAAGACAACTGTAGAAAGATTGGTGAGATCAGTGTAGAAGTATGTAATTTCTGAAAAACCCGTTATTCAGCCACACAGGAAGTCTCCCATTTTCTGTTTGGGCTGATGTTAAAATTTTATTCTTTTTATACCACCAGATACTCTGGATAAGTAAAACTTCAGATGATTTATCTAAAGGGAAAAAGAAAAAAAAACCCTGTCACTTCAATCTGATTATCAGTTTACACCTTAACCAATAAAAGATTTTTCCAGAAGAACACAAGCAAAACCATTTTTCCCCATATTTATAAATACAGTAAAAAAATTCTTTCCAAGAAACTCAGGATGATGATGATGATATTAGTACTTTTTTTTCCCAAAATTTTATGCAAGCTTATTTAAAAAAAAAAACACAATACAACCTTAATTAGTACTCTGATGGAGAAAATAAATCTGTCTTCTTTCAAGAGGTGATATAAATAACTTTCTCCTCTAATCCTTGCCTCCTTCTCACAATGTAAACATCTGTATTCAGATTTCCAGTTGAAATAATTATATTGAAAGCTTGCAATACTGC
>JAOBAS010000027.1:47504799-47532403 GCA_025311575.1 Elanoides forficatus
GGCTTACACTTCATTTTAGTAGTAGTCTGTTTAAAAATTGTTGTTATAGACTTCAGTTCTTTCCTGTTGGAAAAAAATCTAGCTGATACTTTATATAAGTGTAATCAATGTGCTCTTGATTATTCCAAAATTTTAACAGATAATCAACACTTTTCTAGCATGAAATCATGCCATCTTGCTAAAAACTTTTCCCATCACTCCCTGGTTAAACATCTGTGCTAATAAATAAATCTGAGAGCTATTGTCAGGTGGCTATCTGTAACCTTCTCTATTTTCTCAAAGAAATGAGAGTGACACTTTGTGGCCATATCAACTAGCTGAACAGCTCTTTGTAAAGAGAATGGATGGAAATATATATAAAATCAATTTTCACTTATGAAGATGTGTGAGGTTTTTCTTTATTTCAGTATTTTTTTCTGTAGGGATATTTAAATAATATGATCTGAAATCATCATATTTCATTGTTCATATTTACTTCAGATCCATGTCAGGTAAGTTTACAGAAGCTCAGTCTTTTAAAGTGCAAAATCTTTCTGAATTTATCCTGTGCTTTGCATGTTTGCCATGAAATGACTGCCTCCTTTAGCCTGAGATGTTGTTGTCTTTGAATTTTAACATGGTGCAACTTTTGCATGAATAATTTATTAAGAAATGAGGCTGGGCCCATCAAATCGCTTCTGACAAAAACCTTGCTCTATCTAAAACCAAGTTTAATTTCAACAAACACTGAATTAATTTTTCAATTTCAGCTTTTGAAGAAGTTTTATTTCTGAATGTTACATTTAGCAAATTGTTTAAGAAAGATTAAATACCTAAAAGAAAACATTCTAGTTAAATTAACTAAACCTGGACAGTGTTTATTTTCTTCAGCTTTTTAAGAAAGCTATTTCTCATTCTCTTTTACTCATGTCATTTATTTGTAATGCAGATTTACCAAACTAGGACATTGTAAGCCTAAATTCGGAGCTCGTTGGATGTATTGTAAACCTACACATTGCTAAAACCGGATAATAATGACACTGACTTAATAGATCTAAAGTGGATGGAGAAAAGAGATGTTGATGCTCTGCATTCCTGTACCACTGCCCCAATCTATAGCTGTTTTCTGTGAGCATCTTTGCACACTTTACTGTAAAGTCCATTCAATTCCTTTATCCCTGTGCCAATACACTCAGTGTTGCACTCCCTAGGGCCCTTTTCTGACTGTTCCCATTCTCCAGTCTTCTTTTAATATGTGTACTGACAGTCTTTTGGGCCCTTCTTGCCTCCTTCAAAATCTGGTTCAAGAGGAGGAAGCAGCTTGACTTGCTGAAATCTCATATCCATATTTTTGACTTGATAGACTTTCAGTCTTATTAACTTCTTTGAGATCTGTGAACTCCTAGTGCCTCTAACACACAAAACACTTGTCAAGGCGCCCAATATGCAGAGTTAGGAGCTCAGTTGTAGGCATTATGGTCAGTATTTTCTTTCATGACTGACTTAACTAAAAGTCACGGAGGGCTTTGGTGGCAAATGCTGGCTAAGAACTGCTCTCTGGGTGTTGTCTCCTCTATCACTCTGTCTCTCTCGCTGACGGCTGTAACTATTGGTTCAGGATGATTTCAGCGGCCTTGAGATCAGCAATATTTATCTCTGACAGCACTAAGATGTGAATTATTATTGATGCTGAGGCAGACTATGTGCATTTGGGGAGGGGAGTTGTTTCAGAGTTACACCGCTGTTACAATTAGAGAGTTGTCAGACAATATGATTTCTGCTGCATCCTAAGTTCTGTAATTGTTTATCATATTAACCTTGGGTGATCTTGCAATCTCCTGTCTGCAACATTAATCAGCTGACATCATCCTGTGCTCTGAAAGGACATTATCAAATCCAAAGACCAGAATACATTTCCAACGAGAAGGGCAACGGGGCTTAGTGACCTGAGAAAGGGGATTGAAAAGACCTTTATTTTTTATCTTTGCCATATAACCTCAGATGAGTCACTTCCATCTTTGCATCTTCCTGTCCTTTGTCTGATCGAGACTTGTCTGAGCTAGCCTGCAAACTGCTTGGCACATAAGCTGTGGCTGCTCCTATACTTAATACTGCTAAAACAAGGAGCTCGCTTAGGTTTGGTCCATTCCAGGTCCAAATTATCATCAGAGGGTACCCTGCTATTCTGCAGACAGGCTAAGCCTAGGCCAGCACTCAAATTACAGTATAGATGTAGACCTCATCCCAGTCATCTCAGTGTATTTTAAGGATTGTTATTAATCAACAACTACTTCTAAACGGTCTTCAGTGGGAAGCGTTTGCAAAAAAAGGGTTGTTCAAGGGAATGGGGGTTTTTTTGGTTGGTTGGTTCTGGGGTTGTTTTTCTTGTTTGGGGTTTTTTTGTTGTTGTTGTTGTTTTTGCTTTTGGTTTTGTTTTTTTTTTCCCCTGAGCTGAAAATGGTCGTATTTGTTCTGTGAGCTCATACTTGATGGGAAGAAAGGTTGAAGCTCAGTGAAGTCTAGCTAATGAAATATTTTTGCCAGGAAACTAGACTGCATGCAGCATAATAAATATATAACAAGTAACTCTGCTCTGGAAGGACAAAAGCATTATACTTATGAAATGCACATTATTTATTTAATGTTTAAAGGGATATTTCAAAAATCCTCACTTGGTTAATGAACTTGTTTTATTGTGGGATGAACTTCATGAAAAGTGAAGCAGATGTAACCTACACAGAGATCAATTATTTGATTTCAGCTGCAAATACAATATCTTTCATAAATGGTTTAAGTTCACTGGATCCCTGGGATAAACTGATGGATTTTTACTCTGTGTATCAGTAACACAATCCTTTGCAGACAATGATGGATAAGATTAAATGGCCTAGGGCTCTACTGGAATCAGACACAAAATAATCCTCCAAATTCTCATTATAGAATGAAGCAGTGTGGCTCAAAATATTTGAAATGTCCACTGACTTATTCTACACCCTGCTCTGTCAAGTAAACGTGAGTCTTTCTGCTCCCAGAACCAAGGGTGACCCTTTATTAACGTCAGGAATTCTCAAACTTGTGCCAAAATTCACTGCCACCAGCCACATTGGGGAGCTTTCTGGAGAGGGTCAGTCCAGGTAAACTGCACAACTGCACGTGGCTCAGGTTTTGTTTAGGGAGTTTGGTTGAGTCTGACCTGAGTTGTAGGGTGTTTGGGGCCATCTGCAGCAAGTCTGCAGGGTGTTTGGGAGCAGCTTACAGCTAGGACCCCAGCTACGCTTGAATTACTCTACAGCCAGCAGCATGGAAAGAAAGAAATTATGAGATTAAAAAAATCCCAAAACAAAACAAAAAAACCCAAACCCAATCCCAAACCTAAAAAAAATCCTAAAATCATACCACACTTGCTGAGATCAAGGACTAAATGTAAAAACCTCCTTATGTTCACTTAGAAATTAGCAATTGATCTGACACTTGATTTAACTTGGGGTACTTTGACTATGTGACAGATGCTAATTTATACTCTAGGCCTGAGATCAGCACTATGCACAGGAAGGAGGCTTACAGTTCAGTTTTTGTGCAGCAGTAAGCTACTCTGTGTGTGGAGTACAACGGGTCTCATGCCGTCAGCACCTACTAAGCAAGCTGCTTTTCGAACTGAGCCTTTTGCCAGGAAGGACCTTCAGTCCTTCAAAAACACAAACACCTGCCCCCTGCCCAGAGGAAAAAAAAGAAATAAAACCAAAACAAAACCCCAAAGGAAGTCAAGAAGGAAGGTAGACAAAGGAATATGTACATCTTGCTGGGAATCTTTTACTTTTTTTTTTTTTTTTTTTTCCCCAATTAATAAATCCTTAACTACTGCCACTAGTCTGTAGCTCTATTCAGGCAGAGTGAGGCTGGCAAGATATTCATAAAATAACTGAGAAAGTTACTGAGAAAAAAATCTATTAGAAAACTATTCAGCTATGTTGAAGTGGTGAATGGAACAGTTTCATTCCATTAGCATGCATTCAACAAAGAGAAGTTAATTAGTTTCAAGAACCTGTGATATTTCAGTAAAACTTTAGACTAATTTTCAGTTGCATTTTTGCCTTCTGGGGATCCTGTCAGTATTTTCAATTAACAGATTTCCCTGCACAAGTTCTTCAAAGAAATGGTGTTAAAAATAGAGGAGGGCAAGAACTGCATTTTTCATTTCATGGGAAATACACAATTCCTTTCTTGTTATAAAAAGCAGTAAAAAAAGAAAACAATCAAGGTTTATGTAAAAATTAATTTAATAATTCTGAATCAAGTTATAAAAAAAATTGCTGTTATATTTTAATATATTAGAACTGAAATGAAAAAAACACTACAAGTGCCACATTCTACCCCATCAGTAAACTACATTCAAAGTCATTTATTTCACTTGTTCCTCTACCAAGCAAGAAGTTCTGTGTAACTCTTCAAATACTACAAGAATTATCAGTGTTTCTGGAGAAATCTTGCATCCTTTATTGATTTTTAACTACTTATAAGGGTGTATGCTACTTCCAGGCTTTGCTCTATTATTAATTAAACAGATATTTTTGAAAGCATGAAGGCTTTACAGTAGCATGTGTAAGCACTACCTACAGTCCACAGTGAAAAAAATGTAGTTTGCCTGTCTTTGCAGGAGCAAATTGATACTCTTTTTAAAATGGTATGTAAGTAATAGATGCTTATGTTCCATTTCAGCATTATACATTTATCCCCAGTAAACATGAACTTTGGTCTATTATATTAAATGATGACACACAAATACATCAAAGAAATGGATCTTTTGTCAGCCAAGTGCCTAGCGGTAAGTGATGTGTAGGGAGCTGCTGAACGATCCCCGGATCTGGTACATAGGACTTCTTTGTGTAGACAAAAATACATGTGTTCAGATTGCATTTCTTCATGTTTACAGTCAGCTAACAGGACTTAAAGGCTGCAGTTTTACTCACCTATTTCTGTACTGGTTCATCTGACCTGCAACATTGGATCATCTCTTGAGAACAACCTGCTGTTCTTCAGATTTGGCTTTCACTGAATTCTGATCATTCCACCCTAAAAAACTTGATTTGTTCGACAGAAACACATTCTTTATTCTTGTTTCCTCTTTCTCAATGACCATAAGCTTTCCTCAGCTCTAAGAACTGCCAGTCCCATCCTCTTCGATTCTCTGTTCTCCAGACATTTATCTCAACCTTCTCTCTTCTTGCCTTCAATGGCTTAAATTCACTAAAATTTTCCTTCCTTCCAACTGAGTGTTTCTAGCTATGATCAAACCAATCATAACTCCCAGTTTTCTGTACTCTAAAATTAGTACGTTGGGGCTTATAGATTTTTACTTCCTCGGTGTTTCTAAACAGTCAAAAATGCTCTGCTCATAATCCTGGCCAGTTCTTCTACATTTCCTCCTTCACATACACTCTAAATTACAAGTACATCACTGTTGCATGCTCATTTCTTCCTTTTTGGGTTATGCTTTTGACTGAAAGATTCTAAAATGTGAATTTGTAAAGATTTTTACCTAAAATGCTGTCTAATTTCAGGTTATGAAAACTAAAGAGCAGACAAAGAAGGGCTACAGCTTGCATGTGAGATCTGAGCCTCCTGGCTTTCGATAAGACAACTAATTACTGGGCATCTGGAAGAGCCTTTGAGTCCTCTTGGATACTTCTCAACCATCTGTTTCAGCCTCCTCCTCCTAGAGGTGAACAGCCCTTGGTTCTTTAGCAAATCTGATGCAGCCAAGCACTAGCTTGAAAGAAAATTTGTGGTCTTTCTTCAGATGAAGGCACAGGCAGCTTTTAGCATGAGTCCAAGATTTCAAGAAAATTAACCTTTTTGCATCAGTATTATGGTTTTAGATCAATTTATAAACACCACATGCTAATGTCATCTCTTTCAGTGGAACTAATAGGGCTTACTTATTTCATATGGACTAATGTATTGGAGTTGTAGTGGGGGTTTTGTGAGTTTTTTCCATAACTAATAACAAATTCTCAATTAAATGTAATGGTAAACATCTGTAGATGAAGCCGATTTGTTTATATTTTATATTCTCTCTTATCATTTTTAAGAAAAATGCTGATGTTGACAGCAACAGCAATAAAAGATAGGAATCATATTGTATGCAACAGAAATATTTACTTTGATCTGTAGGTTTGTGCTGTGTGTGCTGGAAGACAGGTATTGAGGAAGAAAGTCAGGCTAAGAAGAAAAATATTTATAGGAGGGTTAGCAAAAAATAAATAATTCCAATATCAGATCAAGCAAAATAATGCAAAATCAGTTTGGGGGATTATCCTGTGAAATGTCAAATCTGAGTTTTCAATAATAGAAATTCTTTGGTTAAAGCAGATCAAAAAGTCTCCAACAAAACTTGCCTGACACAACTTCAAACAGACCTTTAATGAAAATTGCTTCGTACAGAACATTTTAATTTTCTAGGACAAATCCCACATATAGAAGCTGGCACCACAGAATCTTACAGCAGTTTTACTTCAATTATCTCATACTTACACTGGTCTGACTCCCTACGAAGACACCTTTCCCATGATCTTGTCAGAGAGTGAAACACACATGATACAGTATCTCCCTTCACCCAGAGCAGAAGCACTGATGCATTATAAAAGACAAATTCATGCTGGGGAAAAAAAAAAAAAAAAGTATAAGGCACCCACTAAAGTAAACATGATGTACCTTTAATTCAATTTCAAATCAAATAGATTATAATTTTTAAAAAGTTTCAAATTATCTCTATTTTTGCAAAAATATTTCCAACTAGAAGTATTTTTTTCAAAAACTTTTACATCCTATACTAGATCTTGTTATTAAACAAACAAACAAAAAAAACCCAAACCAAAAAACAAACAAAACAATCCACAAGGTTTTTTCCACGATTCCTGAATGACTCTTGGTTGGTCCCATCAAGAACATGATTTAGAAAATGGGAGAGTAATTTCTATTCTTATTTCTATGAGGTGATTGGTAAAAAATAGATTCTTTCTAAAGTATTTTAAAACTGGCTACTATCATAAATAAACTAAAGTAATTATCTAATTCAATTGCATTCTCAATACAATGGTAGTATGCATTTCTGTTGAGAACATTATCTGTATAGTTACCTACCTGGAGAATGGGTTTAGAATTGTGAGTCAACGTATCTGCCCTTTAGCCTAGTTCTTTCTTTGAATTTCTGCCCATCTTTAACAATGAGAAAGATTTACTTGTCTGTAGGAATATTTTATTAATGTTTTAAAGCCTACATTTCTAAAGTTAGAAACTTACATTCATATTTAGAAACTTAAAGTTTAGTCTTCCAAGTCTGAAACTTTTCGCATAATGAGGATTTCACAGTCACAAATGAAGATGGTGGCAGTTCAAAATACAGGCCGTCCCTGGGATGTTGCAAACTAAGCAGCTTGTTTCTCCCATACAAGTTTGCCACCTGGAATGTAAGAAAAGAAAGCCATTTTTTTGATCTGGCTCATGTTGACCACTTGATACTGTTGCAAGCAATTATGTGGTTTATAATGACACACATTCATCAAACATAACAAATACACTGATGCCTGTCTACACTGAAGGAATGAGCACATTGGGACCATAATAAAAGGACAGGTAAGCCTCAAACTTTTTCCTTGCTTTGCTTCAGGCTTCATCCTAAGCATGGTCTGGTGTCCTAACAGTTTAAGCATTACAAGCAAACAAGATGTCTGACTGCTACTGGATTTTATTTCCACAGGGATACCTTAATAGAATAAAAAAAAAAAAAATATTGGCTGATTATTTCTTTACAGTGAAACAGGACACTGGATATCAAGAGAAAGAGAACAGAGGTTAAAACACATCCACTGTATAAATGGGTAGGGCAGGGAATATGTAAAAAGAATTTTTTTTGGGGGGAAGGCAACTTCACAAAGCTCAACTGCCAGTGTTTGGGCGAGGGGGGAAAGAAGTATTACATGGTTCAGTTTTGGGTTTGTTTTCCCATGAGAAGTCTCTCAGCAACTATAGATGATCTCTATATCCACCAGCACAAGGAAACTCAAGGTGGTTGTACGTGAACAAGTCCAGACGCAGAATTATTACCATGGTTGTGCGGTGCTATGCTCACACTGCTGCCATAACGAGAGGGTCTGCATGCAAGCTGGTACTGACACACTGCAGTGAGCCGTGCTCTGCTGTTGTAGAAAGTTGGTACCTACTGCACAGGCAACTCGGTGGCCCTTCTTACTGCACGTTGCTGTCTTGGTCCTTATCCTCTGCTCATTGGGGAGTATGTGAAACCTTTCAGACCCATCTCTGCTTTCTGTGTGTGTGTGGTGGAGAGAGAGAAAGTGAAATTGGATTACTCGCAAAACATGAGGTATTTTTATTCAGGTTTCTCTCAGGCCATGCTGAGTCACGTGTCTCTACTAGTAATATTTCAGAAGTTTTTTATGGTGTGATTTTGACCCAGTGCATCTGCACTGTCCCAAAGGGTTCCTGGATAAGATTTAGCAATTAGACCATTCCAGGGATCCCAGTAGGCAGTTTCCAAGCCGTTGAGCTCTTCTGGTGACTGACAGCTCATTAGCATAGATGCAGGTCTCCCTGCCAGCTTATCTCAGTGTCTGGGAATGCTTCAGGGTACACATAGTTTATTGGTGTAGATGTAGCTATAGTGTGCAGAGATTTCTCCCTGGATTTCAGATATCTTCCCATCAATAATTTTAGTGAAATATCTGTGTTTCTGTGGAAAACAGCAATAGCCAATCAAAAAAAAAAGAAAAAAAAAAGAAGTCAATGTTTGATTATCAAATATTCTTCAACAGTGGTGAAATCATTAACTATGCCCATTTGGAATATTAAAAGGAAGAAGAACCACCAATAAAACAGGCAAAATTACATATTTGCATCTTGCAGTCTTGGGATTAAGGTAAATATTAGAAGATTATGATGCTCTTAGACACTGTGGGGACTGCCACCTGTTAAATATCTTTGGTAAACTGGAAAAAACAGTGAAATTTTGACTGTCTTTGTGAAATGAGATAGTTCTCCTCTGTTACTCAAGCATCTTCAGGGTTTTCTTTTTACTCTAATATTTTGGGTGCATGAGGTAATGAGATCTTTTCTGCATTGTGGTGGACGAAAGACCACTTTTACATGACCTGTCTGCAATATGGTGGCTCAGAAGTGTCAGTTGTCATTTTGGATTATGTGAATCACTGTATGTGAAAGAATTTCCAGGTTTTTAAAAGTTTTCCCTGCAGTATTATCAACATACATCAAAATAGTAAGTATTGGTCAAGAACATTAAGTATCTGTTTTCTCTGACAACTTTCCAGCAAGTCTGAGACCTTCTTTCCAGCTCCCATTAAGAGGCTTCCATTTGGTAGCTAATATTTCACTTATTCTGAGCTGCTTTCTGTTCTTGCTGCTCAAGCTTCTTGGCACCCCTCTGGGTTGACTAAATCACTAGCTTGGTGCTGATAAATAAAGACCTCAATGTATGGAAACAGAAAAGTTATAATTTATTTTACTTTTTGCTTCCCACCCTGGAATAAGTAAGTGTGAAAAATAGATTGGGAACGTAAGTTCATGGGTGGAAATAACCCTAAATTGGCAGCTGTTGTTATTTTACTTTATCTTTGTTTATACCTCTCTACCGAGGAATAGACTACATGACTGATGCTATGAGCAAAGTAGATAATAGTTCTAAAACAAAGCACAGAATAACTGTAATTTATTATTTCTTGTGTGACAAAATTTAGGATTGCCAGGCATGGGTCCATTGTTCATTATATTAGGTGCTGTACAAACACAGACCTAAGTGCCGGTCCCTATTTGAAAAGTTTCCAGCTCTTACAAATCCATTCGTCTTTATTTTCATCTGTGTAAATGGAAAGCTAACATGACAAGTGGTTTTGTCAATACAAAAGGAGGCAAGTTAAATTAGGAACAGACAACTCATTGGGTTGAATTCTTGGTGACAGAAGCCACGTAATAAGTCTTATGCTCCAAGTTTTCCCTCTTGCCCTCAGGACCCTCATTACAATCAGTGGGTGGTAAGGGATCATGTTTTAAGAATATACCAATCTGCCCAGAAGTAGCTGAGGGATCCCTATATTACACTTTATTGTGTTCTGCAGATACCTTTATGCCACTGTAGACTCCATTAATGTCTTTAGCATTAGTGTAATGGGCCCCTACAGTTGGTAGTAAAGGCACTGTAAGGTCCTGTAGCATATTAAGAAATGTGTTAATTGGCACCTATTCTGATAAAGCAAATAATATGTACAGTATGTCCCAAAATATCACTGCTGAATAGAAGAAAATCAGTAATCTTAGGTGACTTGTACATGGCTCAGGAAACGTAGGGTGTTCATTTTGTGGTCTGTGAGGCAGTAGTTAATTTTCAGCAGTGTGCTGGTTGCTAGGTAGTTTTTATTGTCTCCTTAAACACTTCTTCTTCAGCCCCTGCTGTATCTATATGCATTCAGCACAGCAGATGCTTCATTACAGTCCCATGCCACCAAAGGCTCCTTCTGTGTTCAGAAGTTTTGTCCCATGTTTGCCAGGGAATTGTTTTGATGGTGTGATGAACTGCATTAAAGTAAAGCTGGATTTGTCATTACTGAATCTCCACCATTTTGTCCTGCTGTCAAGGGCTTTGTCTTTCTTTCTTCCCTTGCTTTCCTTCTTTGTGAGGCTGTGAATCTGCCATACTTGGAAACCTCACTCCACAGCACACCCCTCCCCAGGATAAAGAGACTGAAGTGAGAGTGATGCCATGAAACAGAGACTTACAGAAGCACATTCTTAAGCAGAGGTGCATTTGTGTGTTCAGAGCAAAATAACAGAGAATAGTTGAGGCTGGAAAGGACCTCTGGAGCTCATCTTGTCTAACCCCTCTGCTCAAACAGGTTCAAAATAACCTTGCCCTTTACTTTTATATAAACTTTTCCAAATAGTCTGTACTCAAATGCAAAACATACTGACATGTACATAACGGTTATAGAAGACCTGGCAGAAAACAGCGCAGTGCTGCATATTAAGTAGGGTCAAGTCCCCAAGTGCTGAGGTAATGTTTCTGGGGAAATAAAGATGAAAATAGTTACTTACATTTCCAAGATAAGAAATCTTCCAACCAGTATTACCAACGATTTTTTCAAAGGCATATAAGCATTGCTCTCCTCATTTTTCAGGTAGGACTCTAAAATGATTAACATTTATGATAAACGTATTCTGGGTGCCTTAAGTCACAGGTGCTTAAACACACAATGCCTGGAGGCATGTCTGGGCTTAGAGTATAGAGAAGGAAGGAAAATGGAATGGGAAAAATGCCATAGCTTAGCCATCAACATTTCTTTAATCTATCCCTCTTTAAAAGGTATGTATATGTCTTTTCCTCTAGAGCAAGAGGCCCCACAGATTTCTATATAGCTGAGCCTCACTTAAGCCTACTGACAATATTTCTCACTCAGTGGGTTTGCTTTCTCATCCTTTCTCCTTTTGTCCTGGATCTGTACTGTGGCTGATGTTTCATTAACATTTTAACAACTGAGTCTAAATTAATAACATGAGCTTCTTGTCTGAGAGTGTTCTCAGGTCTTCCCAGTGTAGCCCAACCAAATGGTTTGGGCTGGCTGCCCTCGGGTGCCAGCAGTTGAGAATAGGACCTCACCAAGAAGTGAAAGTTCACTCTTTTTCTAAGAGCATCAGTGTAAGTTCCATGTCGTTAAACCTCAGTTAAAATCTCAGTCTTACTAGTAACAAAGCTGAGCTACTTATAATCTCAGCTTGTCTTTGGAAACGGAGTATCACTGCATCATTGTTCTGAGATATGTGGTGCCCATAATCATATTTTTTCAAAAATAGGTACATTTTCTTGTAGTTTTATTGCTGCTTCTCTTGTTTAGAATGTGATTCACTTCACAGGGCAAAAGTCTGGTCCTTCAGAAAATCTTTTTCTTCAAATACTGAATTTCTTACTGTCATGGCCTAAGGAACTGTTCTCTTTTCAGTATTTACACAAAGTAGTCTGAGGTGTCATTCTCAAACAGAGGAGAAACAACAGCAAGAAAAGAACAGTGAACTATTCAGGTTCATGCTGTCCTGAGCACAAGAACATTGAGCTGTTCTGCCAATTTGAGTTATAAAGCTGGGGGTTTGTAGACCTTAGCTTAGATTTCCCATGTGTCAGAACCTGATCATTGCTCCTTAGTTTTAAATGGCTTCTTATCACAGCTTTTTTTTTTTGGTTACTTTTTGCATCTCTAGGCTATGTCAAGAATAGTAAGTTGAACAGTAACAAGAAATGTTCCTGTTCAGTCATTGAATAGTCAGAATGGTCCTTGATATGGTTTTAGCTTTGGACAACTGGTACTGTCTGAGTAAGATTTTGAGTACAGTTTAGTAGCTTTCATGGATCTGAAAACATTCCTAAACGTGTTTGGATTTAGCTATGCAATTTTAGACTTTAATCATGTGGGCACATAAGATTCTGTGACAGATGGTGTCAGTACCAGAGAATCATCCTGGAAATGCTTAATTTACTAATACCAGTGTTGCTTTAGAGATTTTTTGATGTGGTCTCATCCAATTCCCTCTCCAGAGGTGAATGGTTATGTTTTTGTTATAATTTTTATGTGTTTTAATATAATGTGCAAAATTCTACTGATTATTGTATTAAGTTTTATAGAAAAATGAATCAAATGAAAAATAAACTAGTATCTCAAAGAGCTTTCATTCCTGACAACTAAGAACACAAGTGAATGAAAACAGTAGTGGGAAGGGATGAAGGAGCAGGATGATTTGAGAGAATGAGGAGCAGGAATATGAAAATAGTACAGTCTAATTTCTTAAGCCTCAGTCACACAGACATTTGAGTAGTTTCTTTAAAATCACAATGAAGTTTATGCTGCAGGAATGAGCCTTATTTGCCACTCTTGGAATACATCTGTCATTGAAAATCGATGGTAGAATAATCCCCTCTTTGAATCTAGAAGGAAGGTGCTAAAACCCTCACAGTACAGTGTTTTCAGTTTTGTTTTGTTTTTTTTTCCCAGAGGCAAAGTATGGTGTAGGTGTTAAGACCATAAATTGTAGTTTGAGATACACAGATTCTATTTCTCGCTTCACTATAGTTTTTCTTTTTGACTATGAGCACTAGCCACTGACCAGCACAGCAGGAAATGTAGGTAAGTACTTGGCCAAAACAGATAAAGCAGTGTAAAGGAGGTGGTAAGGTGTAATAGTTTCTCCAAATAATCAATGAAAGAAGGATCCAGAAAGCCATTTCTGACAGAGGATACATCTAGACTGGTGCAGAAAAAAAGACGAGAGAGAGGAGTATACTTAGTTTTGTGGAGCTTAGGTATCCAAATTGTATGTCCATAATGGGGGTTTCTGCCTACTTGGGATTCAGACAAACTATGTCCTGAAAATAGATGGCTGATTGGATAGTTATTCAGTTTAAAAGATGACCAGAGGAAAGAGCAGTAGAAATATCTACTCAGCTTAATTTTGAAACTCAGGAGTAAGGATGCTCCTGAGTTCCAAAGGAGAAAAGGTCCCAAGGAGAAAAGTTGCTTTATCATCTAGCCAGAGGATATGTTGAGGAACACACATAAGGCATCACCAGGCTGAGCTAGGGAAGCACCTACAGAACAGTGATACAGAAAATCATAATGTGGATCTGTATCTAAACTCTTCTGAAGTCCCAGTCTGGGTAGACTTTGAGGCAGCAGGAACTCTTGCCTTGAGTTCCCTGTGTAAAATGGGGGAAACAGACTTTCTTAGGCAGATTGTGTGATATCCACCTCTCACGTTTTCTAAAGAAATAAAGGCTACAGGTCTTTAAACCTGAGTTGAATATACTTCTAGGTGATCATGCTGTCACAACCCGTGCTGGACAGACCAGGGAGGGGTCGTGGTGAGTTCTGAATTCCCTTGGGCTAAATTAAGGTGAAATGACACTAAACGATCAGTTGAACATTTTATTCATGGCAGAAGCAAACTGAACTTGGTGGACATTAACAGTAGGTGGTGGGGATCCTCACAACAGGAATTGGCATGAAACTACCTCAGTAAACTGTGTAACCCGTGGTAACCATATACATCAATTCAGGGAAGAAGGAGATCCCTCCTGTTGGGTCAGGATGTTCAGAGCAGACCCTCTTGCTTTCTAGAATCCTTCTCAGAGAAGGGCCCAGGGGCGGCTGGATCCACTCCGAGTCCCAGACTTTGTCAACGGTTTTGTGTCTTAAAGGGATGAGGTGTAGGGATTATGAGAAAGGAGAGAGACAGAGCAAGACAAAGAAAGGAAGAGGAAAAGAGAAAGATTTCATTGGTCCTGGGTCCAGTGTTGGTCCAGCCAGCCTAGGGGTCCAGTTCCAGTGGGCGCACATGCATGGGGCTTCTGATTGTGTCCTTTACCATCCTTGTCCTCCTTCAGGTGGGCACTCGAACTCATTAGGCTAATTAGGTGTCATGCGTGGTTTGTGCTTTCAGAACCTCTGGGAAATGGGTCGGTGGGGTTGGAGGTTATTTGGGGAGTAACTTCCCCTCCCCTGCAGACATGACTGTTGTTTGATCTTTGGCCATGCATGGTGAGTTGCCCTGCTTGGCATAGCAGAACATGGAGCTGTGCACCCTCCTGCATGCTCTCCCGGTCCTGTTGCTGATGTCCTGTGCTGATCTGTGCTGATGGGCTTCTTTTCACCTGTGGTTCGTTGTTATGCAGAACTTGTCCCACCACAACGTTTGAGACATTAACTCTTTCAGTCTCTCACACATGCTAAGAAAAAGTTTGTCCTCTGTGAGCCTTACTGTTTTTCATACCTGACAATTATGTCTGTCTTGCTTTCTGGATTCACTTCCACTGTTCCGTTCATTGTGTTGATCCCTGATGTGTTACATAGAATTTCTCCAGCTTTACACCAAACTTTTGCTTGGCTTTCTGGTTGACTTCAACTATACTTCTGTCACAGTAATCCAATTCGTGTATCACAGAAGTGTAGTTCTCAGTCATTCAGACAAAGAAGCAGCAATGAATGAGACATTGGGACCTATCCTGGGTATTTGACTTCTCCAAGGGAGCATGTCTTCTGCTTTGGTCAGACTTGTCATCCTCTTTATGCTTGAGCTCCACTTTGGAATTTGGTCTTTGTGCCCTGATGCAGTACACAGAAAGTAAAAACTGGATGACAATCTATTGCAGATCACTGCAGTGCCAGAAATATTTTGTCTCACACAGATATTGGTTAGAGCCCCTACTATGAATCAATCATGAAGTGATGAAAATAAAAAAAACTGTTCCTGTAGGAAGTGTCTGATAATCACCTCTTTAGAAGCATTTCTTGCTCAATCAAATTGTGAGAAGATTGCAGTTTGAAGACATTTGTTTTCCTTCAGGTAAATAGTTCACAATACTCCTCGATCACACTGTGTCAGAATTTGGCTAGAAATCCTGCTCTGTCGGACTGGAGACATTATCTGCTGAAATGCCATATTTTGCATAAAATGCAAAGCCAAACCAAGATCCAAGTCTGTTGTTGTCACTACAGAGCTTTGCACGCCCAGCAAAAAATACAGCCAGGACTTCAATATTATGGCCAGAATCCAAGTTTTGCTAATACATTCTAGCAATGCAAATTATTCTTCAGGTTCCATTGCCTATAGGATTTTTATGTAGCATTAGTGAGAGATATTAGGTGGAGGTGGGTGAAATGACTCTTACATTTTAGTACCCTGAAATGGATTATAAGTATATAATATGCACAAAATATGATTTTAATTATTATATGAACTTAAACTTGAAGTTTTTGTATAGAATAAAGATAAAAAAGGAAACAATCAGAGAAAGAAAATAGAGCTTTTCTCATTGTAACACAAAGATGTGTTATTTAAGATTTGCTGAAGACCAAAAGAAGCCCTGTAAAGTAGCAAAGCTGTTGCAAATAAACCCACTTCTTTGATCTATACCTTCACAGTCTTTATTTGAATTTGGTGAGGATGGTATTGGTCACTTCTTTGTTAATTTGTGCTCAGATTTGACTCTGGCTTGGCTGTGGAGACCAGGAGTACCACTAATGAAATGTAGAAAAAAGCTGATGGGGAAGAACAAGTACTGGAGGGAGTCCTGTTTCCACTGCACTATATTTGCTGTCAGAGAGCATGAGGATGAATACTTCAGGTAGCAAATGAAGAGGTAGAATAGTGGCCTCCTGGAAAAAAATTAATAGAAATAACCAAGGTTGTGTGACTCTGATCCTGATGCAATACAAGAAATGGCATCAGGATGCAACTCCTAGTGCAATACCAGAAATTGCCTCCCACCTTCTCCATCTCTCTCCAGTTTTTCCGTCAGCAGTGGGATCAAAGGCACCATCAAAACCTTAAGAATTAATGGAGAGGAAGCTGAAAAATAGGTAATTTATCACCCTTATAACTACCAGCTGAGATTTTGATTCCAGTGAGAGCACAGAAAATTGGTTACACAGTCTTCTTATCACTGTCAAGATTGCCTCTATGGGAAAGCAGTTTGGTCTACTCTTTTTTATATTTTCTATTTTGAATGTAAAATTTTTTTGTATGGTACAACCTGTTACTGATTCATCTCTATAAGAAACAAATATGCTAGTTTCTTATCTAACAGAAAATTCCCTTAAAAAGTCATCAACTCCCTGGGTGTTCACTTGATGACATTTGGTCATGAAGACCATTCTGTCTGCATAGTACCATCAATTTGAATGTCATCAAAACTTCAAGTTAAGCACAAAGGCAAATGCCTTTGTTAGAAAGCTGTATGAACTTTGGCATAAAAACAAGAAAATAAACCCAAAATATTTCATCCAACATTGCAATGCAGAGGGGAGAAAAAAGAAAAAAAAAAAAGCAATTACCAGAAATGATTGTGTGTTCAGGACCGCTTACTTCATTGGAAAGTAAAATGGGCCATATCCAGCTCACCAAGCGTGTGGAATATATATCAAACATTACAGCCTGACATCTTCCATTGTCCTGGTTGATGAGAGCATGTGTTTGAACAGAAAGGTCATGCCCAGTCATGTGTGCTAAGTGTTTAGCTGGTAATGCAAAGTCAACACTTTTTTTTCTTCTTCCTTCTCTCTTTGTTTAGGTAGTAGAACACTAAGGATCAGTGATTTAAAATCCTCAGCTGCGGAACCTTAAATTTTATTTAGTTTCTGCTTCATAGCAAAACTTTTCCTAGCAATGTGTAATCTTACAGTATTCCTTTATCAGGAGCCTCAATTTACCATTAATAGTTTTGCTGATGTAATTCCAGACCCAATAAAAATCTATGATAAGGGGCAGTGGGTTTTTTTGTACTTCACATATATCTACATGTCTGTTTTTAAAGCATCCATATATACATCCATTTGTGTTACTTATACAAAGAAAGAAGTTGAAAAGCAAGGATGGTGGAGGCGAATAATGCTTCCTTCAAATGATGGTAGGTAGGAAGACAGAGAAACAGTCATTTTTCCCGTCCACACTAAGTATTTCTGTTCCTTTTCAAAATATATGAAAACTGAGCACTACTAGTAATATAAGCCTTGTGGCAGTACAGCTTTCTTTCCCAGAAGTAGGGAAAATGGTGAGATTTGACATTTGAGACACTATGATCAAACTGAGAGACCATTTGAGTTCTGATGGAGCAGAAATTCCATTTTCCCCAATAACAAGTGCTAGATCCAATGAATTATTATGACCTTAAGCAATTCCAGTTCTGTCACTGATGCTTGAATAATTCTATGTCCTTATTTCCCCTCCTATGCTTTGATCATTTCATCTAGTCAAAAGGTACATCTGGACTGCCCTCTATTATGTATTTCTACAATGCTTAGTATAATGAAGTTCTTATGACTCCTAGAATCACAACTCCATCTAAAACTTGAATGATAACAACTCTGACCATTTCTAGATGTTGGGCCTCATGGTGTAGCAATGCAGAATGGAGGAGGAGCTTTAGCCTTGGTGATTGTGATCAGAGTTTAAATTAGAATTCAAAGCTTCATGGAAAATGTTCATTTCATCCATTTATTAAGATGTCTTTCCATGGGAAAGTCATTAGGAAACTTCTATCACTCTCAGACCTGTTTGGATAACAAATTCTTCTCTTTATCTCCTAGTAATTACCATCTGTCACCTGAACATTTTCCCTAGAAAAACAGGAAAATGAAATTTATTATTTGCAGTTTCAGACGGTAGAGTACTGTGTTATGTTCTGTGCATTCAGTTGCTACAGTTTTCCAAATATTTGAAAGACTCAACTCTCACGGAAGAAATATAATCCCACCCAAGGCTTCAGTAAAAGAAAAAATGTTCCATAGTGTTGAACACTGCTGATTGACTGATTTTTCTTCAAGTTTGTTTTTAGTTTTCCAAAAGAATAGGTGTAATGAAGATGTGCTCTGTGGGAGGGAAAAAATAAAAAACAAACAACAACAACAACAACAACTTAGGCGTAAATCTAACACATAAAACATTACTCATCATTTCAAGTGCAAGACACCTCAAAGAAAGGATTGGATATCTTGTTAAGGTATTTGAATAGCATATCTAGTTATTGGAATTAAGAAAAATATTGTAAGGCTTGGCAATTCTTAGGTATTATAGAATAGTGAGTTATGGTCAACAAGCCCTTTTTTCTCTTCCTTTTTCTGTAGGAAGCACACTCGTAACCGTACACTGCTAATAGAAGCCAAGTGTTGGAGAACGAATGCTAATTTTGTTACCGGCTAAGCCACTATCCAACATATTTGAGAAGTCATGGCAGTCTGGGCAAGTTCCCACTGACTGGAAAAGGGGAAACATAACTCCCAGTTTAGAAAAGGGAAAAAAGAATACCCGAGGAACTACAGGCCAGTCAGTCTTACGTCTGTACCCAGCAAGATCGTGGAGTGGATCCTCCTGGAAACTATGCTAAGGCACATGGAAAATAAGGGGGTGATTGGTGACAGCAACATGGCTTCACTAAGGGCAAATTATGCTTGACAAATTTGGTGGCCTTCTACAGTGGGGTTATAGCATTGGTGAATAAGGGAATACTAGCAGATGCCATCTCCCTAGACTTGTGCAAAGCATTGGACACTGTCCTACAAAACATACTTATCTCCAAACTGGCGAGACATGGATTTGATGGATGGACCACTTGGTGGATAAGGAATTGTCTGGACGGTCCCACTCAGAGAATTGTGGTCAATGACTCGATGTCTAAGTGGAGACCAGTGATGAGTGGTGTTCCTCAGGGGTCAGTATTGGGACCAGCACTGTTTAACATCTTTGTCGACAACAAGGACAGTGGGATTGAGTGCACCCTCAGAAAGTTTGCCAATGATGCCAAGGCGTGTGGTGCAGTCAACACGCTGGAGGGAAGGGATGCTATCCAAAGGGATCTCAACAGGTCTTACAAACCTCATGAAGTTCAACAAGGCCAAGTGCAAGGTCCTGCACACAGGTTGAGGCAGTTCCAAGCACAGATACAGTCTGGGCAACGACAGCAGCGCTGTGGAGAAGGACTTGGGGATGCTGGTTGACGAGAAGCTCAACATGACCCAGCAATGTATGCTTGCAGCCCAGAAAGCCAACCATATCCTAGGCTGCATCAAGAGAAGCGTGACCAGCAAGTCGAGGGAGGTGATTCTCTCCCTCTACTTTGCTCTCATGAGACCCCATCTGGAGTACTGTGTCCAGGTCTGGGGTCACCAGCATAAGAAGGACATGGACCTGTTGGAGAGAGTGCAGAGGAGGGCCACAATGATGATCAGGGGGCTGGAGCACCTTTCCTGTGAAGACAGGCTGAGAGAGTTGAGGTTATTCAGCCTGGAGAAGAGAAGGCTCTGGGACAACCTTCTAGCAGCCTTCCAGTACCTGAAGGAGGCCTACAAGAAAGCCAGAGAGGGACTTTTTACAAAGGCATGTAGTGACAGGACAAGGGGTAATGGCTTTAAACTGAAAGAGGGTAGATTTAGAATAGATGTAAGGCAGAAGTTCTTCACTGTGAGTGTGGTGAGGTACTGGAACAGGTTGCCCAGAGAAGCTGTGGATGCCCCCTCCCTGGCAGTGTTCAAGGCCAGGTTGGATGGGGCTTTGAGCAACCTGGTCTAGTGGAAGGTGTCCCTGCCCATGGCGGGGGGGTTGGAACGAGATGATCTGTATGGTTGCTTCTAACCCAAACCATTCTATGACTATGATTCTATGAATTAGGTGAAGCCTGGGGAGCTCAGATCTAATCCTTATGCAGCTATATGTTTTTCCTTTGCTTTTGGTGTAGACCACAGCTCTTTCCACTAAGTGAAGGATTTATCAATGTCATCTCAGTCTAATCCTGTAGAAGATTTGGCTTGCACCTTTGTCAGAGCCTTTGGCAGAAACTGTAGAGCCGGTAATGCTCTTTTCACCTACCTATTTATCCAACATAATTTAGCAAAATTTTTCCTGCTGTGAACCAACAAGTGACTTTCCTTGTGTTGTGGTTTAAGCCCAGCCAGCCACAAAGCACCATGAAGCTGCTCATTCACTGGAGGAGGAGAAAATATAAAGAAAAGCTCATGGGCTGAGACAAGGACAGGGAGGGATCACTCACCAATTATGGTCACGGGCAAAAGACAGGCTCAACTTGGGGAAGAAACAAAATCAATTTAATTTACTACAAATCACATTAAAACAAGGATAACAAGAAGTAAACCCCAAGCCTTAGAATACCTTCCCCCCACCCCTCTTTCCTTCTTGGCTCAATCTCACTCCCAGTTCTCTCCACCTCCTCCACCCTCCGGTGGCGCAGGGAGACAGGGAATGGGGGTTGGGGTCAGTTCATCACACCTTGTCTCTGCTGCTCTTTCCTCCTCAGGGGGAGGACTCCTCACTCTTCCCCTGCTGCACTGTGGGGTCCCTCCCATGGGAGACAGTTCTTCACAAACTTCTATAACATGGGTCCTTCCCACAGGCCGTAGTCCTTCAGTCCCAGCCTGCTCCAGCGCGGGCTTCCCCATGGAGCAGCGGCCATCTTGGGGGGCCTCCCCCTGCTCCGGCCTGGGCTCCTCTCTCCCCGGGCTGCAGGTGGGCATCTGTTCCCCTCTCCCCTCCATGGGCTGGGGGGGGACAGCCTGCCATCTCACCACGGGCTGCGGGGCATCCCCTCCTGCCTTCCTCACTGACCTCGGTATCCGCAGAAGGTTCCTCTCACATTCCAATGCCCTCACTCACTGCAGGTTCCCCTTCTTAACTCTGTTCTCCCACAGGTGTTACCACCGTCACTGATGGGCTCGGCCTGGGCCAGAGACGGGTCCGACTTGGAGCCGGGGAAGCTTCGAGCAGCTTCTCACAGGAGCCACCACTGCGGCCCCTCCCCTGCTACCAAAACCCCACTGCACAAACCCAAAATACATTGTTTCCCACTTCTACACCACTTGGGGTCCTGTATGCGGCTTCTTTCTCAATGTGGTGT
This sequence comes from Elanoides forficatus, assembly GCA_025311575.1. Classification (NCBI taxonomy): domain Eukaryota; kingdom Metazoa; phylum Chordata; class Aves; order Accipitriformes; family Accipitridae; genus Elanoides; species Elanoides forficatus. The sequence goes on from JAOBAS010000027.1 coordinate 47,526,248, forward strand.
TACTGGGCTCTGTGCAGAATGGCATAAGAGAAAGAGTCATATTTAGAAGCCTCTGACCAGTGCTGAGCCAGAGGTGGTCTCAGGAGGGCATAGGGTCCAAAACTTTTCCCTAAAGAGGAAAAGCTGGAAGCTGTTCTTGGCACAGTTTATGTCAAAACAGAGTCTCTCATAATCCCATGCAACTGTGTAGTAAGTATGCTCAGATCAAAATACCTGCATGTTAGCTTGAAGTCTGTATACCCAGTAAGTAGACAAGAAACAAACTAGTATAATGAAAAAGAGAAAAAAGTGCACATATACATATTTAGTCCAACATTCAGTGTATTTTAAAATTCTGTTACTATAACTTCTTTTTGGAAGCAAAAAAGACCATCTGCTCAGGAGGAAATCAATACAGGATGGATTTACTAGGCATAAATTGATCCAAAATAGCTTCTCCAATTGAGGAAAAAACCTTTCATAAAGTTTTCGTCAATAAATGCCACTAAGCCCCCATCAGGTCTCATGCAGGAGATTTATATTCAAAGGAAGTATTTAATCCCACAGTTTTGTTTGTAAGAGTAAAAAATAATAAAAAATGGGCATACGTTTTCATTATGATAAAAGCAGGGGAAAAAAAGGATGAAGATGTCTGAAGAAGCTAAATTACTGGCTCTGATACTTTTTCTGTGGTTCCTTTGGTATATCCATACTCTTGTTGGTAAAGCTAAATATTAAATTATATCCAATTAGCAGTATAGTATTCGTGTATCAGGAAAGGCCATCGAACAAGCCCACACTTGTCAACAGAAAGGTGAATGTTTGTCCAATTCTGTAAAAAGCGGATTCTTCAAAGAAAGATAATAACTCTTCAGTCTGCAGTTACTAGATTTATATTGTCGTTGATCAGGTCAAAGGCTAGGAAAGGGGACTCATCAATGACAGGATATGGTGGGTTTCCAAATTCATCACTGGAAACCATAGCTCTCATTAAAAGAAAAAGAAAGAAAAAAAATCTCTGCCAGGCAAATATAAGATTTTCTGAGTTTTTAATTAAGTTATACAAACACCTCATTTAAAATAAAGGAAGCAAAAGGAAGAATTTAAAACCTTAGTTTCTATCTATGCCAATTATGGGCCACATTCTGTTACTCATTTGACTTGTGTCAATATTTTCTTATTCAACTCAGTCATTAAATTCAGTGAGACTACATAGCAAGGCACTTCTCTAAGTAAGGGTGATGTATTTTGTCCAGTGGACTAATTTGCAGAATAGCATACTGATCTTCTAAAACGGTAGCAGAGTTTACCATATAGATTAATGAAGGACTGAGGTAAAAAATCTCAGTACAAGCAGAGCTATCAGCTAAACCTTGATACATTGACATATACACAACTCAGAAGGGGCTTCAGAAACAGTAATATATAAAAAGGGGAACAGCTTTATGTGTACCTTGAGCCTAGAGCCTAAGACAGTAACTGAATCAAATCACGTACTAAAATAAATTTTCACTTGATTAATTGTTCTCATCTAGAGTCCTTAAAGAGTTTCTGGTGATGAACAAATCTCAGCATGCATATAGTCTGCATGAGTGCAGAAATTTTCTTACATTGAATTCTTGACATGAGCCTCAGAACCAAGATGATTCACAAATTAGACAAGGAATTCAAATAGGAATTTGAGCTTTGCAGGAACACTTCTCCATGTCTGTGAGTCAAACTGTTGTTCATATGAGTGCTGCTAGAGGCTATATCTGTCACACATAGCGAGGCACACTTTCTCCATTAAGGTGAACTGTGGTCATTTTAGCATATATTACATATCTTTTGCTGCAGAAATAACTAAATGCTTCAGACTGTTGATCTTATAATTATGGAATCATTTGCTTATTGATGTCATGTGTGAAAGGAGTTACTCTTTCAGCATAGTGGCCTGCCACATATTCAGACAAAATTCTACTATCTTTGGTCAATGCTGTGTAAATGCAGTGCCTAGAAATACTAGTGTTCTTAGATACAAAGGGTTCAAGCTGTCATTCTTCACATAATGACATAAGACCATGGAAGGCAGATAAGTGAAAAAATAGTTCACGCTATGCTTTATTCAGATGATGAGAAGTTACAGACAAAAGAATGTCAGCTGAGGTTACAGTCAACAGACAGAAATACATTCCTTCAGATGATTGTGTCATCCTATCTAAGGTACATAAAAAATTATTTTCTAAATGTATCTTTTTCTCTTTAATGACTAAATAGGGAGAACAGAGGAGTAGCTTAACAGTTCAAGTCATTGAGGTGACTCCTACATTGGTGCTGGAGGTGCTTTCATCCATCCAGGGCTAGCTGGGGAGTCTCACAGGCAGATGTGCTAACTTATTCAAGGATATAAAATGCCTTTAACATGCATTAAAATATCAAAACATTTAACAAAAACTTATACAGAACACATCTCAAGACTAGGAAGGTCAAAAAAATGCTGCATTTTTTTGATGATTGTGGTAAGTGAAGCTTCCCAATTCAGCATCTCTTGGAGTGATTGCAAAGGGAATGAATAACAGTCAGATAGTTTGATTCCTCCAACTTTAGAAAAAAAGAAATGGGAGGAGATCAGATTCATATTTTTATTTGGTCGAGAAGTAAAATCTGATTTCCCTGAGAACTGGTAGAGCCATTATTGATTCATTTACTGGGTAATCTTATATAGCAATTTCACACAGCATAACGTGCTCTTTGGTGGCCTAAACCCCTATGTTTGAATAAAATAAACCACAAAACTGATAGTATAAATAGAGGAAGGGAGCTACCATCTGTTTCCTTGCCTTAAGTAGCCCTTCTTGTGGATGGCAGTGTTTCATAATGAAGTCAAAGGTTTCTGTGAGGAAAAAGAGGAAGAAAAAAAAAAAAGAGGAGAGAAAGGAAGCTTTCAAGCAAGAAACCTCCCTTGACTGAGAAAGAACAGTCTGACACAGAGAAAGAAAGAAAAAAAAAAAAAAAAGACCTGACACTATCTTCTCCTTTGTCAGTCTCCTTACTTATATATGGTTTTAAAAAGATTATTTTAATTACCTACCTCAGTTAATCTAAGATATATTAACAGAAGAAGACTCATACATCCCACTGATTATCCATTCATCTAGTCTAAATTTTCTCCTCCCTATAATATCTTCCAATGGATGCAGAGTAAATGGGTTCTTGGTAATAGGATCTAATAAAATAGTGTATATGAGAATATTGTGAACAGATTATTTTTCAATTAAATTATCTTTCCATTAGAAAAATAACTGTTGAGTATTTTTCACCTTGGCTTTAATGTGCTCCATTTATTTATTTAATGAAGATATGGATGACAATGCTTTCATTCTAAATTTTAGTTTTCATAATGGAGTGGCCTTTTCAGACCTCAGCGGAACCCATAATTTCCTGTGCTGAGGGCTGTACAAACATACAAAAAAGAGATTGCTCTTGCTCTGATTAATTTATTATCTAACAGATAAGCCAGACGTAGGATACACCTACATGGGCTCTTGCCCTCTGAGCAGACATGAGATCATTCTATTTGCATCCAAAGCAGATGGAAATTTTCTCTGCTTGTGCTCCACATTAACTAGAAGCATCGTGAATACAAATAACATGATGTTTAGTCCAAGCTATGAAGTGCTGGTGAAAGATGTTATATCTTAACTTGTGCTTAAGGTTTCCTACAGCATCTGCTCAGGAGTATAGATAAAGTGAGCTCTAGTCTTTCTGAAAAATATTATATAGATATCTTTGAAGAATGGAAAATGGCAATATGGAAGAGACCAATACGATTTTTGGAGATGTCTGGATAGGCAAGATAAAGGTCAGGAGTAGCAATTTCTTGGGGAAGAACTGAGTAACTTCAAATTCAAGTACAATGCCCAGTCTAAGGCAGAATCAGTATTCCTGAGTCTACTAGAGTTAATCATGACTAAGAGTCATTTAACCCTTGGAGTGAGCATTTAACTATCTAATAATCAGCTTTATTAACTCAGCTACTCATCTGTATTCCCTCTAGAGTGAATGGAGAAAAGCAGACACTCCCAGACAAGTTACCTGTCCAATCATTTCACAGACTCTTAAATTATGATGGACTGAATCATCTGCAGGTAATGTTTTTCTCTCCCCATTGACTACTGAAAAAAAGACTGCACTTCTCATTTTTAAGTTACAGAACTCTTTCCCCTTGATTTTGAAATGTTTGATGTTTCCTTGAATTTGCAAAGTCTCTGTTCTGACCTGCAACTCATCACTCAGCTACTACAGGATGTTATTTTTATTATCCTTCAATAACTTTATTTTCTGGATTTTTTTAACCCTTTTTTCTGCTGCTCTGCTCTGTAGATTCCCAGTCATGAACTCCATCCCTAAGGAAAAAATAAAAGAAAAAAAATTAGGGGAAAAAAAAAAGAGAAAAAAGAAAAAAGAAAAAAGAAAAAAGAAAAAAAAATCAAATAAGAATGGTGAGGAAAAAAAAAGTGATTACAAATCCATTTTACACTCACCCTCACTCCAAGCTGAAATTATCCTGTTCACTGAGGCACAGGTGGTGATTTTCCTAACTTGATTTGGTCATTAAAAATCCTCTAGCTGCTTCAATACTTTCTCCCTGAGGCCCCTAACCGCACTCTCTTTTCCAGTGATTAGAATAGAGCCGACTGGCCTTCTGAACTTATTACAACCCTTTTTCTAATGATCTCATAATGACTGCAAGCCTGAGCCCAGCAACCTGACAGATAATGATGTCAATTATGCAAAACAGAAATGATGGCTTTGAATCTAACATACTGGATTTGGAATAGGGGGAGGGAAGGAAGAACAGGGGGGAGGTTTATTTATGGTTTCACTGACTAACTCTGTCATATTTCAAAATGTCAATAAAAGATAATAAAGAGGAGATTGGGGAACACACAAAAGAGATGCTGATTACAGGGCCCTTAATAAATTTTAAAAAGAGGGTTTCTCCTTCTTCCTTCTCTTGTTCCCTGAAAAGGTTCTGGTGGTTTTTGACTCTCGTGCTACTCCAGGGAGATTTTACAACTTTAGTCCCTTATTTTTGTTTTCCAGTGGAATTCCTATGGGAAATCCTACAGCTTGTAGGCACATCAAGAGTCAGTGTCAGTGAATTTGTTTTTAATGACCACTTGTTAGTAAAATCACTCTGTAATCATTTAACTATGAAAACTTTGAAATATATATATGTATTATTATTATTAATTTTTTATTATTATTTTATTGTTGTCTAATGACACAGGAAAGTTCCAAGTTCCTCTTGGTTTTGAACAGCAACCTCAGGTCTGTGGCAAGTTGCTTTACCATATCACCAGTTATGGATTAAGATATGAGCAAGAATTTAAGGCAAAACTTAGAGAGATTTAGCTTTCAGCCTTGAATCAACCAAAATTTCTTCAGCTTTCTAGGAAAGCTCCTGTAACTTTGCAACAAAGTGGTGTTTATATCAGGTGTGCCATAATGAAGCTCAGCTTGACTCAGGACATCACATCACATAGACAGTGACAAAAGTGGAATCCATTTCCCAGACCAGTTTTCTCATTACTAATCTGCATTTTCCTAGTCCCAGTTATTCCCACCTTCCCAAGATCCCTAGACAACCATAACCTCCTAGGTCTTAATTATTGTGGTATTTTGACAAATCCCAATAAACTGTTTGGTTTAGACCTCAAAGGTTATGTTCCATAGTTATAAAATTTAATAGATCTTTATCAGAATAGGAATCTGTCCCAGACTAGCTAAAGAAATTGTAGGTTGTCGTGGTTTAAGCCCAGCCAGTAACAAAGTACCATGAAGCCACTCGCTCACTCCTCCCCACTGGTGGGATGATGAGGAGAAAATATAAAGAAAAGCTTGTGAGTCGAGACAAGGACAGGGAGGGATCACTCACCACTTAGTCATGGGCAAAACTTGGGGAAGAAACAAAATCAATTTAATTTACTACAAAACACATCAAAACAAGGATAACAAGAAGTAAACCCCAAGTCTTAAAACACCTTCCCCCCAAGACACCCCTCCTTCCCAGCTCAACTCCACTCCCAGTTCTCTCCACCTCCTCCCCCCGGTAGCCCAGGGGGACAGGGAATGGGGGTTGGGGTCAGTTCCTCACACCTTGTCTCTGCTGCTCCTTCCTCCTCAGGGGGAGGA
>JAOBAS010000027.1:47542730-47560674 GCA_025311575.1 Elanoides forficatus
GGGGGGGTGAGTGAGTGGCTGTGTGGTGCTTAGTTGCTGGCTGGGGTTAAACCATGACATCATGTTTCTTGGACATGCTACAGTGCTGATTAACTCCTTGTTAAAAAAAGGAACATATACAAACCATTTCCATATAATTAATCTTTTCTATTCCTCATGTCTTCCTTATTTATTGTCTAAGATATGCTTTTTGAAAGCAAGACTTATGCCCAGGAACAGTAATGGCACAATATTTAGAACTCTGCTAAGCACTTTTCCCATAGAAATGTTACATGTATATCTATTTGACCCATTGTAGTGAGAGATTTGGGGAACACAGGATTAATCACGTTTCACTCACCAGAAGAGTTTGCAGGATGATGTAAGATATTCAGCCTAGCAATACAGGAGGCAAACAGTTTTGATTAAAGTCAGTTCTCCATCTACACAAACCACCTTCACTGGAACTGCACTCACTGCACTTCAGTATCTAACCATATTTTGCCTGAAGTTCAGCCAAGCAAAAACCAGCACATTTATCTCAGCTATACTCATAAGTCAGAAAGAAGACGACCCTGTTCCCACAAAGACGTGACATTAACAAATAAGAATTCTTATTCCGCTTTGAAATAAACCAGAACTTTGAGATTTAGCTAACTCTGATTTAGTCTTTGGGAAAGGTTTGCTTCCAGCAATGAAGTCATGGCTTGGTTTCCAGTCATGCCACATTCTTATTCAACTTGTCAGGAAAAAAAAACAGCATCAGAATACTTGGTGGCAAGCTTTGCTACCAGCTAATAGCAGCCTGGTTATGGCCTAGTGACTCACACTGATATATTGAGAGGTCTTAGATCCTCTGTCAAGCTTCATTTACAGTGAAAATGAGCCAATGACTCTTGTCTATTTTCCTTCCCAAGCTATCAGAGCAGCCATCTCCTGACCATGTTTCCTGTCCCTAGGGAAGGGCACAATTATGCTGATAATCACTTTCTTGATTCAGTCTGACATGCAATTTCTCTTCTCCTCCAAATCCAACAAGTCCTTTTTTAAACACACTTCTTCCAAAACATGCTTAAACATTAGATCTCCTGCACAGAGACAGGCATTACCTAACTGATCCTGGAGTTCATGAATACTCTATTGAACCAATTAAAAGAAAAAAAAAAGCGATCCTCTGTAAGATAGTAGCATAACTTTATCATTTTATTGTGCTTTCCCCTCTCATTTTCATCTCCTTACCTTTGTTTGGGAATTGCTTGTTTTAAATAGATGCTCCTCATGGCAAGGCTTGATTCCCACAAGTCTGTAAAGCACTTAGACAGCTGGAGTGATAAAAATAATAGCTAAGTAATAACAACTAATGAGCACTGCTGGTGCAGGAGTTCTATTATTGTGTTAGATTTAATAAACAGAAACAGTTGACAATTGTTCCACAGAAATTATTTTTGATAGAAAATTGTTTCTTTGACAGAAGGGACACTTTCATGGAATGGGACTGCTTTCCTTGGGACAAAAAACCACAAGCAGAACCTGTTTAGTTGCTGAAGAAATGAAGCCCCAAAAGCTCTCTCTGAAATCATTATATTTTCAATCAAAAGAAAATTGTATACACACAGAGATACACATGTATCTGCACATGTACACACATCACCAATTTATTTATTTATTTATTCATTAATTCACTCATTCATTCATTCTGTCTTTTTTTGTGGATGGGAGGGAGAGTGAATAAAGTTTGGGAGGCTGAGGTCTCAGATTTTTAACTAGACACTTTACTACAGAAACCTTTAATGTTCTTTTCAGCTGAGATACTAAATGCTGTTTCATTGCTTGGTCTACTCTAATCAATAATATATGTGTATATGCATATAGCTATGTACACTTATGTATTCGTACATGCCTAAGTTATAGTGGAGTTAAAATTGGTGGTTTTTCCTCTAATACAGTTTTTAAGTCATATATGCATAGATAAGATAGCATACCCTGTATAAGATATGTCCTGTATCCATTCTGCCATAACAATTTAAAATCTCATCTGTACTGAACTGGGGAGGAGAGAATTTTTGCACTTGCAACAGTTGGATATTGTTCCATAGTTTGTTAAAAAGTGATGGAGTTAGCCTGCAGAGTCAGTTCTGAACTGCATAAACCCTCACCCTGCAAGCACAAATTAAATTAATTCTAAAGACCAAAAGAAAGGCTTGGCTGGACACCAGAGACATGGATTTGACAGGTGGACCGTTAGGTAGATAAGGAACTGGCTAGATGATTGCACTCAAAGAGTTACAGTCAATGGCTCAATGTCCAGGTGGAGACCAGTGACTAGTGGCGTTCCTCAGGGGTCAGTACTGGGACCAGCGCTGTTTAACATCTTTGTCAGCAACAAAGACAGTGGGATTGAGTGCACCCTCAGAAAGTTTGCCAATAACACCAAGCTGTGTGGTGCAGTTGACACACCGGAGGGAAGGGATGCCATCCAGAGGAACCTTGACAGGCTTGAGAGGTCAGCCCATATGAACCTCATGAAGTTCAACAAGGCCAAGAGGAGGGTCCTGCACAGGGGTTGGGGCAATCCCAAGCACAAATACAGGCTGGGTGATGGATGGATTGAGAACAGCACTGCGGAGAAGGACTTGGAGGTGCTGGTTGATGAGAAGCTCAACATGACCTGGCAATGTGCAGTTGCAGCCCAGAAAGCCAACCATATCCCAGGCTGCATCCAAAGAAGTGTGACCAGCAGGTCAAGGGAGCTGATTCTCCCCCTCTGCTCCACTCTCGTGAGACCCCATCTGGACCACTGTGTTTGGCTCGGTGGTGCAGAACATAAGAAGGACATGGACCTGTTGGAATGAGTCCAGAGGAGGGCCACAGAGATGACCAGAGGGCTGGAGCACCTCCCCTATGAAGACAGGCTGAGAGAGTTGGGGTTGTTCAGCCTGGAGAAAAGAAGGCTCCGGGAGACCTTCTAGCAGCCTTCCACTAACTAAAGGGGGCCCACAGGAAAGCCAGAGAGGGACTTTTTACAAGGGCATGTAGTGATAGGACAAGGGGTAATGGCTTTAAACTGAAAGAGAGTAGGTTTAGACTAGATGTAAAGAAAAAATTCTTTACCATGAGGATGGTGAGGCACTGGAACAGGTTGCCCAGAGAGGTTGTGGATGCCCCCTTCCTGGAAGTGTTCAAGGCCAGGCTGGATGGGGCTTTGAGCAACCTGGTCTAGTGGAAGTGTCCCTGCCCATGGCAGGGGGGTTGGAACTAGATGACCTTTAATGTTTCTTCCAACACAAACCATTCTATGATTCTATAAGGTGAACCTGCTTTTAATTGGGGTTTTTTCAATCGAAATAGAAAACCTGGAAAAATTTTGCCAATAAATAGTTGGCTTAACTGTAAGAAGATGTACATGGTCCCAAACCTATCCATTCCTCTTTTTCTGTTATTTGCAATTACTGGAGCACATACATATGAACAATGCACATTTCTTTTTTTTCATCTTCTTGCTTTTCTGCACCTAACAAACAGCTGTGTCGAGGGAGATTTCTGTCTGTCTAATCTAAGTTGTTTATGAAGCACATATCAAAACTTAATTTCTACCTCTGTACTTTGTAGGAAACCTATTTTATGGAAAGACAGTTGATTTGAGACTTAAAGTTAATATGGGGGATACACAGAGCTTCAAAGTCCAGAACCTGAAGGAAAGACTTATAAGTGGTTTGTAATCAACAGTTTTGCCCACAGTTCAGACCATTTAACAGCTCAGGGTGAGAAGGGCCATATAGTAAGGCCAGGGATAATTTGTTGTGGAGGACCAAGATTAAAATTTTGATTTATGAAATATGCCTTTTCTTCAGTTGCTCCTACAGGACTGCTAACTGTTGTAAATGTGCCTTTCTGGATTAGGTTATAATGATTAAAATGATGTCTCTCACTGAAGGGAAGTGTTTAAAACTGGATATGAAATGATGTACTTAAAATTTTCAGTATGAAAATTCAATGATAATCACACTTTACAGTATAAAACTACAGGGCCCGATTAAGTTTGACATTAGCAAGAACTCTAACAAGACATTACCAAGAAAAATAACACACTCAAATCAGACGATTCAGCTCTTACCACATTAAGGAAGTAATAAGTTTCTAATATCTCTACTGTAATACATAGCAAAAATAGAAAAGTTTCTTTCCTGTCAGATGTTTTAACAGAAAATCTAAACAGAGAAAAAAGAGAGGAAATGTAGCTTAAGCAGAAGCAAAGCAAGAGTAGCCAGAGGCTGACCTACATTTGAAAAATAAAAGAACCCAACAGCGGTGCTTGCTGCAGCTCTAAGAATGCAATTTCAAGTATTTTCCATGGCTTCCTACGAAATGGTGATGATCCAGTCTGAATCAGTGCAGCAGTTGTTGCAATAATCTGTAGGAATTATCAGTAATAAGTCTCAGCAGAGGGTGAAAATGTGTACTGTGAGCAGCTGAATCCATCTCACCTCTAGCTGGACAGCGGTTCCTTCTTACTCTGATCCACATGTGAGGAGTACCAGAGGGCAGTGCAGTTGCCTTGTTATTTTCCTAGTCTGTGAGCAGCATTATTTTATAATGAACCTCAATCAGACTTCATGATTTTTGCCAGTCTATTAGTCAGAGAACCTGCTTCATCTTGCCCCCTTGTAATGGGATTTGCAAAGCAATTATACATCCCCGTCTCAGCTGATGTGCCTTGGACTAAAACCTTACACATGACTGCATTAGTTTATCACAGTAACACACCTCTGCTACCTGCCACAACAGTCAAAGAATTTAAAGAAAAAAAGAAAACTGGGACGTTTCTAACTGTTGTTGCTGTAGCTATTTTCCCAGTCAGTCTCAATTAATTTCCTTTAAGGCTGACAATAGCCCGTGTTTTCATCCACAGATCTCCACATGCATTTGAAAGTTTGGGAAGGTGCTAATTCTTCCTCTTTACAGAATAACTGAGGAGAAATACACTACTTTCTACACAAAGAAAGGAATTCTGCATTCTTCTGGACAAACATCTGGGATAACTCAGTGCACAGTAACAGACCATATCTGCAGTGCAGTGGAGATATTGGGCAAAGACTATCTGTAGGGTTGGGATTTCAGCCAGAGTATCTTTACTTACTAAAAAAGTCAAGAAAGACAGCTTTGCTGAGCAGTTATTAGGTTGAGACTCTTGACAGTTTAAAACGGAAGTGGAAGGGCTGCTGACTAAACTGATGATGGGTTGTATGAGTCTACATGAAAATACACACGGGATGAAAGAGTATTTTAAAGATTTCTCACTAATCCATTTTCTTTTCAGTCAGAAAAAAAGGTCGTTTGTCAAAAAATGAAATTCATCTTACACTTTTATCCAGTTCAGTGAAATGTCTGCATAGCAAGTTGCTGAGGTCCAGAGTGATTACAGGAGAAGAACACGGAAGGGAATATATCCATGAAGGATCAACAGAGCAGGAATACTGTGTCCCAATTAGTAGCCTCTGAAGTAGGGAGGAGCAAAAACAGATAGGACCTTAATCCTGAGTTTATTATACTCAGAGACTCTAAATATCTAACCTGGGGTATAATGGTTTTTTTATTTGTTTCTTTTTTTTTTTTTCTTTTTTGCTTTTTTTTTTTTTTTTTTTTTTTTGAAGAGGGTGTAGAGGGTGGAAATAGCTGTTATTTTATAATGTTTAAAGGTCTGGATGTGGCAGCTTCCCAGCCAATGTGTTTTTCCCAGTCTTTTGCCCTGCTCTCTCTCTGTTGATCTCTTCTATATGCTACAGTACATCTGTTCTCCTTGGTTATTTTCACTGCAAGCTGGCAGGATTTGTTTCTTTTCCAACATGCCAAGTTAAAAAATAAATAATCCTGCATTGTGTATGAAATGCATTCCCATGAGATCAACCCTCTACTAATGAAGTCAGTTGTTCTATTTTTTTCATACACCAGATCATTTACTCGGAGATGATATTAATTTACAACTGGAATCACAATTGACACCTGGCAGTGCACTGAACAATATGGGGCTTCCAATCTACATCATTAGTTGCTCATGCTTTGCTGAATTTCTGCTCATTAAACTCCAAATCCTGTCTCCAGTGAAGTCTCAGCAGTTTGTTGGTCACCGGGGAGTTCCTTCTGAAATAAAGAGGTAGGGACACTCCACAAATGCCACAAAAATTGAGGGCTGGAGCAGCTGTCCAGATGCCTGTGCCTCTAGCTTCATCTATTCTGGCAGAAAAAGCTGGATGATATGCATGATGGTGGATCCATTATTTATAATTTTGCCTTCCCTTATTTGCACCAAATCCCTGATGCATGCTGGCAGACTCAGGCTTTAAAGATGAGCTGGAGATACTCCGAACCATTACAAACATAGCCTCCTCCAATCAGCAGAGATATGTTAGCTATGGTGCAGGATTAGCTATCACTTCCCACAGAGATAAGGACCAAAGGGAAATACTTCCAAAGCTATAAAACCCGAGTAATTTGATGGCAAGCCATAGGAATATAGTTCTGGAGTCAAGCAGCTGCAGAAATCTGCTTTCCTGCCTTACCGTTTTACAAATTAGCTGTGGACGTAATATGTCTACAACTCAAATCTCAGTTATGGGACAAATCTGGTGGACATTCACAGAGGCTGGTACTGTTTCTGTACACATTTTGTGGGTGTGGAAAGAAACAGATGCTATTTAATTGGAAAGTAACCTCCCTGCCAGATAGGCCTAGTTAGCTTTGTGGTCTAGTCTTTGTCACCAGTGATTGTTTCTAAGAGCAGACCTTGCAGGAACATTGAATCATTTCTTCCAGCTGAGACAAGCTATTGGCTTAGTCAAGAGGTAATGTTGCCTTGACTCATCCAGTAGCTTTTGACTGCACACAGTGTTGCTAGATTAGGTCTTACATGAGGCAATATAAAAGAACTACTTATATCAGGATCACCTACAGGCTAAGAAGCACCTTTCCAGCTCAAGCTCTCTCTGATGTTTTGTACCTGCGGGCAGATACAACATAAGTGATAGCAGAAGAAAAATCGGATGTTATTCATTTAACGTGCTGAAGTAATTCATGTTCATGGTAGAAAAGGTAGTTGTAGAAAAAATAGAAAAAAAAACCCCAAATTTATTAAATATTGATTGCTACAGTGAACTGGGATTTGGAATGCAGAGAGTAGAAGTTTTGAAAGTGCTTTCAGAAGCAATGGACTTAGTTGAGGACTAGAGAACAGCTGCAGGTGTTACACTTGCCACCTTCAGCCTTGTAAAACTGACCATTGCAGCAGGGGAGAAAATGGTGATGTTAACTGGAGACAGTTCTTGGAAGTAGAGACAATGGTACTTTGAACCCATGAAGCCTAGGAAGTGAGCTATTTTATGTATGTGTTTGTGTGCTTGTGTACTTAAGAAGTGACTGTTTTGGGTTGTGAGGAATTTGCTTACTCCTGTAACATTCAACAATGACATTCAACATGAAAAAAAATCAACATTGCCTATACTTACATAGACTGGATGAACTCTAATTGGACTTGTTTTCACTGCTAGAAGAGTAGTGGAAGTACTAAGTTAGTCTGTAGTGAACAGAAAAAGCCACAAATAAGGACAGAATAGTATTTGCAAAACTAATCATCCTTGAGATACTGAGTGGAACTGAATGTTTTTCAATCAGTGCTCTGCAGGTTCCTTGGGAACATATAAAATACTTCTATTGGACCTATGAACGGTAAGAAAATGAAGATCTGCAGTTTTCATGGAAATTTTTTAGAAATCTGTGTACTGAGAAAACGTGGAAGAAATTGGTAAGTTAGCTTAGACATATTGGTTGCAGAAAAAACTCTTTTTTTTGTCACACCTTATGTTTATTGTTTTCAAATTCACCAGAATAGTTGGAATGAATGAGAAAGGAAGACTGTTCTCTGATTGTCACCTAAGTAACACAAGTTTTGCTTCATTTTGTCTTAAGAATTCCAGAAGTCCTTGCTTAAAATGAATGTCATTCTTTGTCTGAGATACCTGTATTATCGCTCCTGACAGAAAAAGACTGATTTTCTTTACTATGTGAATGAAAACATGGCTATGGACAGGGGATGTCAGAGGGGTGTCCATGGACATGTCCTAGCCTTATATTTGGCCACACATGCTCAAGCTCTTCCGTTTTATCCTTGCTATAAGAACAACAGAAAGGCTAAGATCTTTGTTTAATGAACTTCACATATAATAAGTTGAGTGGGACTGTTTTACTTTGGGAGAGAATGAGTACAGCAAGGAATAAAAACTGCCTGAGAAAATCTAGCAGGCAAGTTTTTATTGGTGAAGAGCTGTGAGTTATTGATAACTGGACAAGAAATAAGGCTGCCAATGTAAGTAATTGTGCTGGTTTTGGCTGGCATGGTGTTAATTTTCTTCACAGTATCTCATATGGTGCTGTGTTTTGGATTTGTGATCAAAACAGTGGGGCTGAGCTGCCTACCGGGGTTAAATGACAACAGTAATCAAGTAAGAAATTAAAGAAAACAGTGGAGTAGAACTACTGCTAGGGCTGAGCAGAGATGTTTTACTTATATGGTCTCCCTTTGGTAATTTTTTGTTCCCATCAGTTTTCCATCCAGAATTTTCCATTCAACTTTTTGGAGTACTCAGAGCTGTGGCTGGCTGTGGTTCCAGCTCAGCTCTTGGTAAGTCATACAGCCATCTGAAACACATTATACACAAAGCGACAAAGATCATAGTTGTAAAAATCCACAGTGGTAACTGGTGCGTTCTCTCTCAGCCATTGCTCTTGTTGCTGTTGCTGTCAGTAGAATGGGCTCCTATTGTGACATTTCTTTCCTCTTTCCATCAATCTTTGTCTTAAAAATGGGAGTTAGAGTCGTTATATGTCACAGTCTCTACTGTGCAGTTAAAATAACCTCCTATGGATGCTGAGATTTAACTGCCTACTGGGACTATGTCAGGCTTTCTAAGGCCTCTGAAGAGAACACTAGATAGAAACACAGGTTTCTGGAGAGAGGCTTTGTTCAAACTCCATTAGAGTTATTCAAGTCTCTTACTATACTTTGGACCTGATTTGAAAACAAGTGCTAGCAAGGGAAATTGAAGATGGCTAGCTATCATGAGGTCTTTATAATCATAACCAAAGTAGTACACAAGGGGTAAATTTGGCTTTTGCTTTCTGTAGAAAATGTCTGTTTTGAAAGTCATACCTCAAGAAAGACTTTTTCATAAAATTGAAGAGCCACCTCATAGTCATAAAATTGGTGTAAATTTTCAATAGATCTTACATTTGTACTCCTGTGATGTGCAAATACAAGTAATCCAGTACAAGGTGCACCCTCATCCTCGTCAGACTAGCTATGTCTGAAATAACAGGGTAAATAAAAAGCCCAGCCAGAACTCTGTTTGCTGGGTTCTGCCTAAGTATTGTAGCCTGAATGATGGTATAATGCTGATGCAATAGGAATTGCTATTTTGACTATTTGTAAGTTTTCCAGGACAGAGAATATCCCTTTGGTTCCATAAAGTACCATGTGTGGTAGGATCTTAACTTGTGAATGATAGATCTAGTTGCTATTTCAATATGAATAAAGCTAATCATGTTTCAGTAAGAACTCTTAGCTTTTTTTCTCCCTCCCATATGACTGATTTCTTTCTAGGTGTACTGGCATTTGATGTGTGATTCATCCTTTTTTAATCGTCCAGTCTTCTTCTTGTTTTAATGCTCTGGTCTTGAGGTGTGCGTGCCTGTTTGCCATTATAAGACTAGACTTGAATAGCATCCGCACACATACTAAAGAGTTATAACTGTACCCACATGAGGTACCCAGACCTTGTATCCAGGAATGAGTGTAAGTGGACCCAGGAGGTAGGAATTGGGAAGAAATAACTTTTCCTTGAACAAAAGGGAAATGGGGAAGCACTAATGCTTCAGAAGATGGTGGTTTTCTTGTTTTGTTTTGTTAATGCTGTCTCTAACACTTCCAACTTCTAGAGAAGTTAATGGATATTTGCTCTTGCTTACCTCTTAGTTTTCCCTTTCCAGTGTTACTAAACGGTAACTTCAGAACCTATTTCATGTTCCTGTCCATGGTGAGAGCATCTGAGTGTCCCTTTAAAACTGGTATCAATACCAAAGTGTCTGGTGACTATAGGATATGATCAGTATGAAACTGCTTTAATAAAGGCAGTTATACTGTGTGTTCCCATCTCCTAAAAGATAACATTTTTCACAGGAGAACTTTCTGCACATAAATTGGGTGTCAGAAACATATAGAAACAAGTCAGCCCAAGTCAGTTAATGAAGACTATATTCCAGTGGAACTGGGCTCAGAGATGTGATTATCTGATTGAGAATGTCAGGACATAATCACAGATTTTGGGAGAAAGCAGAATAAGAGTCACAACATGCAGCTTATTAACAGAAGCACTGTGGATAAAATATGTAGACTATAGAAACCATGCAGAAGCAGGATGGTTCTGGCATAATCAAAGCCACAAACCAAGCCTTCAGACTGTGTCAATTAGGATTTCTGTTGACATAATCACACAGGACAGGCAGTAGTATGCTCTACTCAGATTCCAGGGTGCATATGTGTCAGGCCATTTTTTTTCCCTGTCTTTTTTTTCTGTAATAAGAATTTTTTCTGCTATGTCTGAGAAAGACCCTTCCTTTCTAATAACTTATTTGAATCATAGGAAACAAAAAAAAGTCACATCAGGTATGTGAAGATTGTTAAAGAAAACATTAATGAGGAATGAGGAGTGTAGTTCACTAAAGCACTTGCTATTTCCTTTCTTTATCCAACTTTGAAAACCTACAGATAACAGTTTTGCACATGAAAAGTAATGGCTTGTAAGGAAGATGCTGTAGTTGAGGGTAAAAGAACCCATCAGCCTTCTTCAAGTAGGAATGTATTCAATCCAATATTTTGTCACTCTTTGTTGTCATGCTGCAGGAAACTTCCTCTGCCATTCAAATTCCAGAAAATGTTCTTAGATCTTTAACAACAGAAATGAAAACAATGTGAAATAAAAAATAATTTTATGTTAAACGTATTGTAATTGCCTGACTATAATTCTGCCACTGATCCTGGTGGCTCGGGCTTTATGGTCTGCTCATTGCTAAAAGTATTTCTTGTGATTTTTGTTATTTCTGCCTTGCCCTGTGTGCAGTTACACAAAAGTCCTTTTGAAGCTCTGCCATGGATCTTGGGCTCAGTGACAAATGAGTAAGGTTTTGTCATTTGTGTGCCAATATGACAGATAGAATAGCATGCCTACTTCTGCAGCCATTGGATCTGAAGGCTTCCTCAGCCTGTGAGTTGCTGTTTTCCCTCAGCACATATACTTTACTCATACAACTCTTACAGTACCCCCTATCCAGTTCTTCAGGAATTTAGCAATAAGCTCAGTCTCAGCCATACCTCTTCTTTAAGGACTCATCTTTGTCTGCACAAATACCCCTCAGTGTTCATTCTTCTTCATCTTATCTTACTTTCAAATGCAGTTTTAGTGTAGTTTTCATATTTAATTGCTTCTTTATAATGGCAATTTAGCTAGTATAAGCTGGGGTGAAGTAATTGGACACCCTGCACAATATTAACATGGCTTTTGAATTAGGTGACCATTGACTTTTTTAGACCTGTTTCATCTGTTGACGTCATAACATCTCATCATTGGAACATAAGAACATTCAATGGGGATAACAAGAAGAAAGGAGAAACAGAAGTGTTTATTCTGTACAGTCAGCCTTCCGATGTTCTTGTTCCCTCAGTTAAAAGTACCTGAAGTCCCAAAATGAGTGCAAAGGCTTTGTGTGTTTTGTCTTGTACAAATACACAAATCCTAAAGTGTTCTTCTGTTTGTATACGGTTGGTTGGTTGCAATGTTTGGGGGGTGTGTGTTTGGTTTGGCTTTGTTTTGGTTTGGGTTTTTTTTAGGGTTGGGGGAATTGAAACAGCTGAGGAAAAAGGAGTAAGTGACACAGAAAGCCTTGCATTTCAAGCCAAATTTGGTCCTAAGGGTGCTAAGGCCCAAAGATTTCTTCTGTCTCTTTGAATAGGTCTATTAAGGGAGAGATGAGTTTGTGGACCATGAAAATATAATAGCAGCTTTTTCCTTACTGTTTCCTTACATACTTTCTATCCATTGTGCAGCCAAAATAGCGTCTTGCCCTCCACAATTCTTAAAATCTTTTACCACTGTTTACCTAAGGTTACACATCTGGAAGAAATCCTTCACTATCTGGCAAAATGTGTCCCATTCTTTAAGACTTTACTTAATTGGCCCACTCTAACCCTCATACCACAGCATTCTTATAGGTCAGGAATCAACAAATTACCTTAATCATGGAATTGAATTATCAGTATTTGACTCAGTCCCTACATAGTCAATGAGACATAAGTATACACTTAAAGTTAAGGACATACTTAAAAGCTTTGCTAAATCAGGGACACAGTTAATGACATTATTTCACTCTTACTGTTTAAAAACAACCCCTTTTCATAAATTGTGTGATTAGACAGTACCAGTATTCCTTTTTTAATGACTGGAAAACTAAGGGCAATTGCTTCCCCTGCCCCCGTACATTTCTTTTACATGTAGAACACTCTCTTTGTAACTGAAGAGATGAACTACCATAGAGACATTGATCCTGCTTAATTTTCCTTCAGGTTCAACACACTTTGTTCTTTAAACAAATATCTTTGAGCTGAGAAATGGTACATTCATTGGTATTATATTGTCATTGCTCTTGCAGTCACTGCAGTGTTTTTCAGGTCCTTGGCCTTGAGACATCTCTACAGATAACACATTGGGTTATCGTTTTAACATTTGAGGTACTTACATCATAAGAGGCTATCTGCTGTGGCATCATGATCTAGGAACAGGGAATATTCTCACAGTTCATAAACAATTATATATGTCTCATGCTAAACATGTGCCCAAGCATTATCACATTAGAGTATTTGGATACCTATTTTTTTCATTATTGTTGTTGTTTTCTTTTCAGAAAGACAATCACCGTACTTAAAATGCATAATTAAAAGATATTACTAATGCAACTCATGCCAGAACTTGACTGGCAACAAGAACTGGGTTCTAATGTGAAGAAATCATTATTAACACATTCATTAGAGCCTCCACACAGAAACATGAGAAAACTAAAATAAGATTTCTGATGCTCAGTGATCTAGTTTTCCCCAGTCTCAAAGATTAATTAGTTTAAGAAACAATATTTGTATTAAACGGAGAAAACAAACCACCAACAAGACAGATAAGCAAGGCAATATGCAATACCTAATTCATAAAATCTAACTGCAATGTTTTTAAGTCTTTCTCTCTGGGGAAGCAACTGCCAGACAATTCTGTAGCTGCCTGTTTTTCCACTACACAGGAGGTCTATAGGGATCTTCTTGGAAGCATCCTGTGGGAGACAGTCATGGATGAAAGAAAGGTCCAGGAGAGTTGATTGATTTTTAAGGATCACTTCCTCCAAGATCACGGATAAAGCATTGTGATTTACAGGAAGGCAAGCAAATGCAGCAGGAGTCCTGTGTGGATGAAGAAGGAGGTACTGACAAAGGTCTAACATAAAAAGGAACCATACAAGAGGTGAAACTAGAAAGAGGTCCTCCAGGAGGAAGGTAAGAGGCATTGGCCGATCATGCAGCGGTGGGGTTAGGAAAGCCAAAGCCCACGTGGAGTTGAATCTGGTGAGAGATGTGGAGGATGACAAGGAAGATTTCTGCAGGTATATCAGCAGCAAAAAGAAGGCTAGGGAAAATGTGGACCTGCTGCTAATGGGGCAGGATACCTGACAACAAAGGACATGGAAAAGGCCAAGGAACTCAGTGACTTATCTGCCCCATCCTTTACTGGTAAGATAGATGTTCAGGAATTGCACGCCACTGAGAGCAAAAGGAAAGTCTGGACTAAGGAAAACCTACCCTTGGTGGAGGAGGATCAGGTCAGGGAATATTTAAACAAACTGGACATACAATAGTCCATGGTATATAACAGGACACACGCATAGATGCTGAGGCAGCTCACTGATGTCAGTGAGATGCCACTGTTGACGATATATGAAAGGCTGTGTCAGGTGGGAGAGATTTGTGGAAGAAAGCAAGTGTCAATCCTATCTTCAAAAAGGGTAAAAAGAAGAATCCAAGGAGTTGCAGGCTGGTCAGACTCACTTCAGTCCTTGGGAAGGTAATGGAGTGACTAATTCTGGAAATCATTTCCAAACATGTGAAGGACAAGAGGTGATTGGGAGTAGTCATCATGCTGATACCGGGGACAATACCATTTAACCTCTTCATTAATGACATAGATGATGGGATAGAAAGCACCTACAGTGGATTTGCAGACAATACAAAGCTAGCAGGGGTAGACTATGCACTAGGCAGTTGTGCCAACATTCAGTGGGACCTTAAGAGGCTAGAGAAATGGGCCGATGGGAGCCTTACGAAGTACAACAACAGGAAATGCAGGGTCCTGCACCTGTGAATACCTACACGGGTTTCTTCATGCCACTGGTAGAATTGTAAGTGGTATAGAGAGTTTTCTGGTGGGCATGTAGTTTTGCAAGGGACTTGGAGCTCTTTAAGGAAGGAAACTGAGACTTCAGTTGCTAGAGTTGATTTCCCCAAACACCTGCATCCTATTTGTGAAACTAGCAGCTTTTAGGTAGGATTACAAATGAAGTAAAGAGGGAAGGAATTGCTGTTTCAGGGCTTTATGTAACAGAATTCTCCACATTGGTTGATTTGTTCTAAGTCTTGTAGCTTTATCATTGACTTTAAATTAGCCAGCTGTTGTTTCCTGTTGAGCACTACCAGAAAGTCGCTGATTGCTTAGTAAATCCAGATTTTCTCTGAATAGGTTTAAAGAGATGGAGACATTCACTTGCAAAGTTGGCTGTTTATTTGACAAGTAATTGGTAGAACTTATTAATTGAGCAATGTTATTTTTCCTATCACAGGAAGAAACAATCTTCTCCTCTATGTCTGGTTGTGCTGCAACTTTCTTGCACCATTTCTTTGTTACCCTAAACAGGGAAAGAATAAAGGAGACACAGATTTCTGTTTGCTCTGTCCAAAACCAGAAAGACAAAACACTGAAGCGCTTCACAGAAACAGGTAGATGCTATTTCAAAGGCTAACTTTCTCATATATATGTGTGTGTTTGTGTGTATATCTATAAATTATATTCAGAAAGCTTAATAATAGAGTCTAGAAATGTTACAGCTTTCAGTAAGACTTTAATGCCATTGAAACCAGTGGCAGAATTTCTATTGGTTTCTGTGTTGCCATAATGTGACTCATAGACAGGAAAAAGAAAAAGTAAAAATTTCCTTCCCAGTTGCTTATAAGGATCAATATGCAGACATTTAAAGCCATGAAAGATTAATTAGCATTTTCTTTCACCTTGGCGTTTCATGAACCAAGATGGATCCCTTCCCTCCCAAAACATATTGTATCTATTTGTCCTAGTCTTAATAAATCTTATACTAGTACAGATTAGTGTATGAGAGTGTAATAAGCCTTGGGCCACATCCAGTAAAAGATGTAGGCATGATAAAAATGACTTAGAATTTAGGAACTTACTTCCAAACCTGTGAACCAAAGAACCATATGCACAGCTGGTCTTTTCTCTTCATCATCCACACTTCTCTTGTTCAGATCTTATTTTGGTTTTCACTATTTTAAATTCCACAACTGGTTTTCTGAGCTACAGTCTGTAGGTGACATGTGAAGTTAGTTGTTCAGCAAGCTGTCTAAGCTTCTTCCTGAAGGCACTTTGTTCCAAATTAAGACAGTTATCATAGAATTAATTGTTTTATGGACTTGGTTTGTTTGTTGTTGTTTTGGTTTTTATTGGTTTTTGAGACAGTCTTGACCAGCTGAGTAGCTCAGGCTTAAAAATAAAGGTGATAAAAGGCAATTGGATGTCCAAGTCCATTTCTAAATCTAGTCCCTGTCAACAGTGCTCAGAATGAATTTCTACTGATGTTCTGAAAACTTAAAAAAAGATATAAAAAGTAACAAAAAATGCAAAGGATAATTCGGTTCAGAAACATATTTCTGTCTTGCCCTTACTGAAACTTCAGTACAAGTCACAGTTTCCCTGTTCTAAACAGAAATTTGCTTTTTCTGGCTACAACGTGGTTATGTCTTGAATTTCTCCCCACCATTCCTTAACAGCAAGTTCATTAGAAGATATTTCCAATCCTCTCTTCTGATTCTTACTAAATATCCATAATTCTGTCCCCTTCTTTCTCTCCTTATAGATTTTTCTGCATCTAACCATATCACAAACAGTACCATGCTAACACTAGTAATTTACAGATTACCTTCTTTACCAAACAATTTCTTTGTTTCTGAAGTTTCATGGAAGTAGATTTCTGATGGCTGCTGTCTTTTGGCTCTGTGTTCATGACTGTGTTATCCTATGTCTAATAGTGTCCATCCTAGCTGATGCTTTTCCTGTAACTTTTGCTGGTATGGATTGTCTGATGTGTTTTAATTTTGTTGTTGACCAAAAACTCTGGACACTTCCATAGTCAAATCACTGTTTTACATCACTCTCCTTTATTCATCTGCTGTTTTAATGAAATTTCTTTGTCCTTAATAACTTTGAGATCTTTTCCCTCTCTCACCGAGGGTTGAAATTGAAAATTAAGTTTTAAAGATATTTGGAGTGGGGACAAGGGAATGACAGACAGATAACACAGAGGCTTATCATATAGGTGTCATTTTTCCTAGGTAACAGGTTGAAGAATATGACTGTTTTGAAAATAATAATAATAAAAATATCACAACATCAAAGCATTTTCAATAAACCTGAATTACAATTTTCAATAGATGTTAAAAAGTTCATAAAACAGTAGCTGACATTTCACTGGGAAACTCAAGAGATGTATAAATTATAATATGAATACGTTATTTTATACTTTTTGTATATATAGTTATTTCATTTTGAATTTCCTGTTTATTCCCCTTTCAACTCATCCTAAGGTAGACATCTAAAATGGATTGGATACATTGCATTCCTAGAAGTAGGCATTTAGCATCAGACATTAAGTGAGTGGATTTGGTTGCTGAAACAGGCATTTTGTGTCATTTGATACTCTCATGATGTTTTGGGTTTGCGCGGTGTCATTTTGGTAGCAGGGGAAGGGGCTGCAGGGCCGGCTCCTGTGAGAAGCTGCTCGAAGCTTCCCCGGCTCCAAGTCGGACCCGCTGCTGGCCCAGACTGAGCCCATCAGTGATGGTGGTAGCGCCTCTGGGAGAACAGATTTAAGAAGGGGAACCTGCAGTGAGTGAGGGGAGTGGAATGTGAGAGGAACCCCTCTGGAGATCCCAAGGTCAGTGAGGAAGGAGGGGGAGGAGGGGATGCCCCTGCAGCCCGTGGTGAGACGGCAGGCTGTCCCCCCCAGCCCATAGAGGGGAGCGGGGGAGCAAAGGCCCCCCAGGATGGCTGCTACTCCATGGGAAAGCCCACGCTGGAGCAGCCTGTGACTGAAGATCGGCCAACGGAAAGGACCCAGGCCAGAGCAATTTGTGAAGAACTGCAGCCCGTGGGAAGGACCCACATTGGAGAAGTTCATGGAGAACAGTCTCCTGTAGGAGGAACCTCACGGTGGAGCAGGGGACGAGTGAGGAGTCCTCCTCCCCCTGAGGAGGAAGGAGCAGCAGAGACAAAGAGTGATGAACTGACCCCAACCCCATTCCCTGTCCTCCTGTGCCGCCGGGTGGGGAGGGAGAGAAAAACGGGAATGAAGTTGTGCCTGGGAAGAAGAGAGGGGTGGGGGGAAAGTGTTCTAGGGTTTGGTTTTACTTCTCAGTATCCTTGTTTTGTTTTGATTTGTAGTGTAAATTAAATTGATTTTGTTTCTTCCCCAAGTTGAGTCTGTCTTTTGCCCATGACTGTAAGTGGTGAGTGATCCCTCCCTGTCCTTGTCTCGACCCATG
>JAOBAS010000027.1:47568411-47579335 GCA_025311575.1 Elanoides forficatus
CTCTGGCTCACAGACTGAACAGTCCCATTGTGTCTGGATTGTTCACTATGTGTCCATTGCTTTCTAAATATCCCACAAGAGAAGACTAAGAAAACAGTAATTTATTTGGGCCTGAATGAGAACAAAGCAACATCATTCTGTGTAAGTAAACTCTGTTTTGTTTAAATAATGAGGTCACATACTACATAGTCTCTCTTTTTCTCTTCTTTCTTACTATTTTTTTCTTTCTCACTCCTCACATATAAATACACAGACATGTAAATTGAGCCAAACTCTTGATAACCATGGGTAGAATACTGTAAACAAAGATGTGAGACAGTGTAAAACAAAGGCATGAATTATACTGTGACATAGAAAACAGGTATCACAGATGGAGAATTTTTCAAGGAAAAAGTTAAAGCTAACAGAAATCAATTTCACTTGGATTCCTCCATGACAAGGACATTTAAATATAGTCAGCTAGGTGTTAGTAATATTGCAATTTGGGAAGTGCAAACACAGTATGAGGCTGAACACAAGCAAGGTGGAAACTGATGACTAGAGAAACATTAAGCAAACTACAGAAATCTCCCTTGTTTTATAAAGAAAGCTTGACAAGTGAAGTCATGAGCAATTTAGTCATCCCCTATGCAATGTATATCGGTTTGTTACTTTGTTTTATTTAATCTGACAATAAATTAATGTATCTCAAATAACTGGAACAGTCTAGGATCTCGCTACTATTGCTTGTCCATATAAAATTGCTGGCTTAACAAATGGATGAAGTTTTATCTCCATTCTATAAATAAGGAACTCGGCCACAGAAAGCTGAAATATGAGCTTATACTGCTGCCAAAGGCCCAACAGAAGCTTAAGTAGTTATATTTAACCTAATTTTGGTCTAGCAGAATACAAACTACTTTCGTTATTTTTACATAGCTTTTGACTGCAGCATAAACCAATCTTTTGTGATTTATGGCAGAAGTTGCCCATAAAACTTCAATCATCTAAAAATCAGACTTTTATTGTAAGCTTATTATTAATGAAGAGGGAGATTAGTATATCCCAAGTGCTAGTCAGTTCAATCTAAATAATCATAAGCTTGTATTTCAGCAATAGAGTCACCTAACATTTGCATGTGTTAAATTAGTTATCTCCCCTCCCCTAGGAATTATTTGTCTTTTCTAAGTACTTTCCTGAATAAAGTGCCTTTGTTTCCAGTGGAAAGCTTTCCAACACATTGTCATTCTTCATATTACTTATGTATGCTTCGGGGCTGAATGAAATTTGAGGGAGGGAGTTATTCTACAATGCTGCTGTGGCTTCCCTATTGCATTAACATGGCACGTGTCAGGTGGCCCTAGCAAAGGGGCTTTTACGCCTTTGGTTCCTGTCCTTCCCCCATTAAAATGGCCTCTGCATCTTCCAGTAAGATGAAGGGAAAACTATCTTGCATAGTATAAAGTGTGAGTTAAATAATGAAATACACAAAAATGCCTGCTCCTTGACCTCTCTGTCTTCAGTACCCTGACAACATTGCATGAATTTTAAATGTACACAATTTCATGCCCAGTTCAATCACAGTCTTCTCAGATGTTAAGTACAAGCAAATATTCTAATAATTTATTTTGATTTGAGACTACATTTGTGAAATATCACAAACTATACCATTGCTTTCCTCTGCAGCTCAGTTCCTGTTGCTTATTTACACGAGCATTCCTTCCTGGCCACTACCAAAGTGTGTCAGGTAAAGTCAGGCTCTCTGTTGACTGTTATGGGAGTCTCGGCAACCAGATGGGATTTGGACACCTGCTTGTATATGCTTAAAATCAGGTGAAATAAATTCCATTTTAGGCCTTGATTCAGTTGCCAAAAGGCATATGTCCAGTGCCCTGGAGTACTTGGAATACCAGTGACAGGGCTGGCAAGTGTCACACCTGGTGTCACTTGGGCGTTCCCTGAACGTTTTGTGTTGGCACGTATGATACAGGACGTTCTGGAGTGGCAGCTGGAGGCCAGGAGGGATATTTTGAACATCCATGTCTGTATCTGGGCAATCCTAGTCCTTGTACTCAGCGAGTTAGGGGTGTGATTCCTCTGACCAAATATTGATATTTACTTTAAGGTAGGATGACTTATACCACAAACAGCATTGCCTTTATTGACCAGTTCTCTGAGTAAAAAGGAAGTCAAGAGAGACTTGCAGACTACTACATTGTAGATGCCCACATTTAGCCAGTCCAATGTATCCCATCTTAGCAATTTATACAACAGACTTCCAGATACGAGAAGGAATACTCTTTGGTCAAAAGGCAGGAGCCCAAAACACAAACCCTGTAGTCAAAATAAAGAAGAATATGTCTGTGAGTATGGTGTTCTGAGGGCATAGCTCATTTATTTTTAATTCTCAGTCTCATTTCCTTATAATGTCAGTTGAATTTCACTGACTCTTTAATGTGTCTAGGCATCTACTTTCCTACACAGGCACATAGTGTTGTGAGTAAAGAAAACTGAAGGTGCAGTATGGGGTTTAGTGCCTAAATGCTGTTCAGTCTAAGAGTCTGTGATGACCTGTTCTTTACAGAGGCTGTCCCTTTCCTTGAAATTATTCATTCCCCATTTTCTTTACAGTGTCCTAGTGAAAGACATGACACATGGATCAAACATAAGATTAATGGAATCCTTTCAGTGGATTTCAACAGTAACTTCATAAGGTATGAGTAAAGGATAGATATAGGACACTTCTTGAACAGAGTTTGAGTGGAGACTTCGGCATGCACCTCTGTGAATTATTGTTTGGTTAAAGATTGATCTTTTTCAAAAGGTAAAAAGAAAAATACTCATAGCACAATGCACCTGTATTTTAAATGCCCT
This sequence comes from Elanoides forficatus, assembly GCA_025311575.1. Lineage (NCBI taxonomy): Eukaryota > Metazoa > Chordata > Aves > Accipitriformes > Accipitridae > Elanoides > Elanoides forficatus. The sequence continues at coordinate 47,571,265 of JAOBAS010000027.1, forward strand.
AAAGAAGGCAGAGAGGTGTCATTAGACATTTATGTCCCATTTCTGCAAGAATTCACATACAGATGGATAGGAGTCTTATTGTGCATGAGTAGCAAACATCCAGCTTCCTTCTTGCAAATCGGAGCAGTCAGGCAGGTGTTAACTCAGGGTAACCAGAGTCTCTGAGGTGTGATGATGATAGTGGAGTGCTGCAGCCACAAAAGGCCAAAAGCAGGGGGTCACTGAGTGTGGAAACCGGACACGTCAGAGTATTTATACTGTAGCAAAGAAATTTAGTATATTCATTAGTAAGTTTGTGATGTAGTTGCCAGAGGAAGACAGAGGCACTATATGAACATGAGTTATGTGCAAACATATATATACATACACATATACAAAATGTGTCCACGTATATATAGATACACTGTGTTCATTTTCTCAAACGTCTGTTTTTCAGACAACACAGTTAAGCTCCTGATTGGCAAACCTGACAACAATTCCTCTTCCATATACTTTCCAAAGGTTGCCTCTAACCAGGATTGCATTTTAAATAATAAATAGTAACTTTCCACTCTACTAGCTAAAGCACATTCATTTTTACATGATCTATTTTAAGCAAGTAATGAGCATATGTAATTCACACTTTTTTTAATAGCTTGGATTTTCTCTAAGAAGTGTTATGCAAAAATTGCTCTGTGACAGATCATCTGTGTTTATGGTATAAATTAGTGTGAGTGTTATGTTAGCCATTGTAATTATACACCCTTGAAAGAGAAAATTGTGAAAGATAAAATTGGGCACATTATAAGAAGTGGATTTTAATGCCTGATCCAGTTGCATATTGCTAGAAATCCAAATTTTTACACTTTTTTTTAGCAAAGAACTTTTTGGAAAAGAGAAGGGGATTTGGGAGGTTGGTAAAAGTTATGTCTGCTGTTAAAAATAATTTAAGGTACTTATTCTGTAATTGCACAGACCTTGTACATTTTCTGTCATGTGACAAATGATACTGCTGCTGAGAGAGGAGTTTTGATTATGTTGATTAACTTTTCCAAGACACTGTGGGCCATATGCTATTATACTGAATTGTAATTTACTCTAAGAGTAAGTTTGTTGATTTTATTGTGACTGCTCAAAAACTAAAGTAATATACTGTGTGAGCTGCACTCCACAGTTAGTTGATTATTTAGCTGTTACTATAATCTAGGAGTATGACTTTTGCTCCAGGCTGGGTATATAGCAGCTTAAGATCATAAATAGCTATTGAACATTTGAAGGACTTCCTTGCACTTCCAGGATTTAATCCAAAAGAGAAAGAAAAAGAAAAGAAGGCTGACTAGCACAGCAGTTATCTCATTTATCATCATGGGAATTTTTGCATTCTATATCTTAAGGCAAGATGAAAACTTCTTTCTGCTCTATTTTTTGGCAAGAATAACCAGACAGTAAGTTATGCTTTGGGTATCGTCATGGTTTTGTTCTCACTGCTGACCAGGTCTTCAGCAGAAGCAACTTCGAGGCCACAATCAATTCTGGAAATTTATCAGTGAAGCAGTCATTTCACTAATAGCCAGGTGTTTGGCCCATCCCCAACAGCACTTACAGGCTTATGCAAATGTAAGTGACATGATAGGTTTTGCACCAAGTTTCTGTTGACTGACTGCCCCAGGTTCATTAAAGTCTTCAAGAGAAGAAAAATGCAGTTGAAAGTCAGGTAGATTCTCCAAGTATTTTTGCTCTTTTTACACACTAAACCCTATCTTTAAAAACTGTCTTCCTTTCACTCCTTCCCACCCAAATCTGAAATGATGATTATTTGCCCTATGGTATTTTCTGTTAGAAAAAAATAACCATATGTTTTTAGTCATCTATATTATTTTCTTTGTTTTTACCAAAGTCTTTAACAATTAGATTTCTTGGAGTTTAAAAAATCTGCATCATCCTCTGCAAACATCTTCTTTACATCTATGAGACTGTACCTGTGCCATCTGTTGGCAGAAAGGTGTAGATGTCTTGCTAAGATATTTTGTAAGAATAGCAGTGAAGGTGTTAAATGTTATGCTGTAAAAACAAGTAAAAGGAACATATCAAAGTGCTAATGTGATTAACAAGCATAGCACATTGTAATGATTTGGAAGAAAATGCTAGTAAGGTATTTCCATTCCATATCAAGAACTAACAATAGGTGTATTGCATATTAACATGAGTTACTATGGATGGAACTAGTATACAATATATTCCATTAAATGTATATACATGCATTTCAAATCATTGCAAGACCTTCTAAAAAGCTGAATAGTGTTGGGTCACCTCCACAAAATGAGTATACAACACAAAGACGTAAAGCTTGGCTACAAAGTGTCCCATTACCAAAAGCTTTGATCATTGTAAATGGTGAGTTCAACAATATGCTTTTCTTTAAACACACTTTATTGAGGACTCGGCACGTTTGTCATAGATGGTCCTAATGGACCTGAAGAAAAGAAAATGCGGACCACAGCATTTCGGAACTACTAACAGCTGAGGGGCACTTTAACCTAAAGTCCAAGCTTTAAATCCTGATTCTACTTAAGCTAATGGCAAAACTCCTATTGGCATTAGGAAAGCTGGAATTTTCATCTTAGTGTGAGTTCTCCCTGGAATAAGAAGACATTTTCATAACTATTTCTTAAAATTCTATATATTTGAAGTATAATCATTCAGAGGTCTGGAAGATTTGGTTTGACTATTTGTTCTCTGTTGGCAGTAATGGGTCTCCAAAACATGGGTGAAGTTCAAGACATTTTATGAGAAATGTTGATGGGATTGAGTGTATATTCTCCAGACACACACACTAGCTTCCCACAGGAGTGCATTTTAGACTAGTATTAGAGAGAACCAGTTGTGTTGAGGGGAAGGGGTATCTCAAGGATACCCTAAAATTCAGAACATGCTTAAGCATGTATTTCACTAAGTAGATCCTATAGAACTGTGGCTGACTAGTCTTATATGTCCCATTTGCTGTTGCACTGATACCACAGAGAAAAAAAGGAAAGGAGGCAAATAATCAAACTCAAACACTAGCATGTGAATCTTTTCCAGGACACCAAGCAAGCACTGAAGATTAGTGGCTTAATGTAAGCCAGCAAATTACATATACCTTCATGTTATGATAAGACTAAAAGACTTTACCATATCATATGGTAAAATTCCAGCTCATAATACAATTTAATAATGTTGCCTTAAATATCAGCTTTCATTAAAAAAAAATAAAATTGTGTCCCTACTGTTGTGCTGAATATAACCAATGCAGCAACACCTGCTGAAGATGTCACAAACAAGAACTGTAGGTCACGGAGATGTGAAGTACCTTAATAATACTTAATAAGTTAACAACTCTAATATATGCTGCCCAAGAGATACTACCCACAATATTGTCTTCGGGGATTAAGAAAATCAGGCTGCAATTGCTAAAGAAACATGATTTTTCTGAGATCATCCTGAGGGTAGATCAAGGATAAATTGTCTCTTCACTCAGATATTTCCCAGCTGACTTAGAGATGGCACGGAAATATTTGCAGAGAGGAAAGGCACAGAGATATGTTGCATAGACACGGATGTTGTCATGGAAAAAGTCCATGACTGAAACTGGGACACACCCTGGTTTGTGCCTTTACTTTAAGTAGTCTTTTATCGATGAACTGTTAATGTCAATATTCCCTTAGGATTATTTTGCAAAGTAACATTAGAAATCCATCATCAAATCCAAGGACACTAGATATTTTCACTGAAGGAAAAAGTGACCCTTTTGCAAAACAGCTCAAAATTTTTATACTTGTTTTGTGTGATATTGTGTAAAAAATACAGATTTACAAAAGGCCTATAATTCTCCCAAGAAAATAATTTTTAGTAATCATAGAGATCATTATTAATATTTGCCATTAATCAGCACATACCTTATTGTAACACAGATGATCAGTAATCTATGTTCAAAACGCATGCTAACAGAGGTCAATAGCTGATCACTCTTAATTAAGTGTTGCTCATTAACTCGCAGCCATGAACTGAAATGTTTGAACTATGTTTTCCCTGTTCTTGAATAATCATTGCTTCTAATAAGTGACTGTGATGAACTGTGCTGCTAATGAATAAAACTTTGTCTATCTGTGCTTTGATAGCTGTAGCTATGAATGATGTTGGAAAGTGAGGAAGGCAATGCAAAATACAGTGATGCAAACTGGAGAAAATGGAGATGAGCAAGCTGGCAAGTAAGATCAGATTTGAGGATGAGGTGAAAAGACTGGGATGTGTACAGCTTCTGCCTGGGACTATCCAGATATTTTTATTTGCTACTGAGAAAAATTAAACTGAGAAAAGCTGGTTCATACTGCAGAGCTGCAATTACTTAAAGCAAATAGTGTGCTGCTGGGAGGCTTTACTTGACTTTTTTTTTTTTTATTTTCCCCTGAAGCTTTGCAAGATGCCAGGAAACTTACTGAAGACTAACAGATAAGCTTCTCTTGCAAGTCACAGGATATCCTACACTCCCTGTAAAGACAGCCTGTAAGTAGGGAAACTAAGATGTCTGAGGCACTTTTTAAATTGGTAATTGTTCCACTCATTCATCATGTTATTATAACAAAAAGTTTTTTTCAAGTTATTGTTTATGTCCTGAGCTGTATCATGACATTTCCCTAAAAAAACCCCAGAAAACTCCCAAACCCTAACCAATCAAACAATGAAATGTGAAAATTAAAATTTGAAATTAAATGTAACAGGTCATATTGTTACCTGGTAGTCTCAGAAAAGAGAGAAAAGAAAAATGTCCTCTGTCTTGAGAAACCAATTCACACCGGGAGTTCCCTGATTCCCCTTGAATTAAAAAGCAGCTTCTGCCATAACTGGCTGTTGCAAAAACATTGTCTGAGTTTGGGCAACACGCTCCAAATTGCTGGTGCACTTCTAGTAGGCGTCTGAATAAGTATGTGAGATAAAAGCTGTCCCCAGCTAGTTTGACTTCATGTCATCCAGTATGTTTTCAATAGAAACTGCAATCTTTTCTGCTGTAGGTCCTTCTGTGAACAATCATCTTTAGACTATGTGGGACTGGCATTCACATAGTTAACCAAAGCTCTAGTGCCATGAACTACAGCCAAGTTCAATTTCTACTCTGTATTTTTCTTAGCTTAACTGCTGACTAAAATTCTTATGTCTTCAAAGAGAGGCTGTCACTTTTCTTGCTTTTTCTTTAATGTTAGGAATAAATGAGATTTTATTTTCCTCTTCATCTCCTAGTCTTATTTTGGAATGTTTTATAATTTATAAGGAAATATGCAGTAATGGAATAGAAAATCACACATAAAGATTATAAAAATCAGATACCTCAGTTTAAGAACAAAAAATAAAACACTTGATGTTTACCAGTCAAAAGTTATTTAGGACATTGTGATCAATTTTATATATATATATATATATATATTTAAAATATACGAAATACATCACAAACAACTTACAAAGACAAAAATATAGACCTTTTTAAAAAATGGTTTTTATTTGAATTTGGCTAAAGATTTTTGAAGAGTGAGTTTTCAATAAAAACAATTTGAAAATGAAAGAGCCAATGAATTTGTTAAAAAAAGAAAAAATTGTTATAATTTTTTTGTAGAGGTACATTATGCAAAGAGGTTCATTTATAAAGCCACCATGTCAAACTCCACAACATTTGAACTGTGATTCACGTAGAAATGAAATGAAAGGAGGAAAGGAAAAGAGAATTTCGGGAAGACAGGTGCAGAGTAGTAGCTAGGTTGCCATATTAGTATGTTTGCTAGCTATATGACGCATCTTCAGGACAGTTATCCTCTGAAAAATAGTAATTAAAACAAATATCCTTGAGAATTCAAGGGTATGGGAAGTGTATTCTATGGGTAGGAGTCGGATGGGGCGATAGCACAAAAATCCAACCTGAAAAAATATCTTGGGTCTCAATTAAAGACTATATATTATTGAGGACAAGAGTAGTCTTGTGCTTACAGTCTAAGTCTAGGCAGCAGAAGAGATGGGTATGGTGTTCAGGTCTGCAAAACATCAGCAGTATTTTGTGTTGCTTTTCTTTGTGCTTCTAAGACACCCGTCACTCTGGCGCACCAGCTGTCACTTGCTGATAGTCTGGTGCTTTTTTTCATTATTAGGAGCTAAACGCTAAATGCCATGATTCCAGATTTGCTATTGTATCTGTCTCACAGACCTAAACCCCACAAATAATGCAATCCTCAAACGCGAGCTTTTAGAAACCGAGGTCACTTAAGAAAGCCATATTTTAAGGGGATTTTTTTTGTTGTTTTATTCCCAGTGAGAGGCTGTTGAAATGAAGCATATTTGCTTCCAGAGAAATCCTACCAAAGCAAAATTACAGTACTGCTCACTTTTAAATTTCACAGCAAAGTAGCACTTAAGGCTTATTGCAGTGCATTAGATTTAAAACCAATTAAGTACAATGCTAAATCAGTGTAAACCACATTTCTGAATTTATCTACAACATAATGAATAACATCTGCATCTGCAAAGAAAAGATTTATACTGAGCAGCAAAACAAAATGTGTTGACAATTTGAGCAGTTTTCATTCCGTTATGTCATACGTCTTCATTATTTGGTAAAGCTTTACTATAATCCTTCATTGTTAGAGCAGTAAAAGGGGACAAACACCCAAATCACAACACATTTAGGTAGATTCTTCCTCAGTTCATTTCCTCTTCTCAGCAAAGGTACATCTTATTTACCTCAGGAGCTTTTCCAATTTGAAATCTATTCAGGATTTGACAAGGATCACCTTTCTTCAGGCGTGTTGGAGGATCAAGGATTATATTCTGACCTCTGATGGACATTCCTAGTACTGCCCTTTCCAGAAAACTGCCTTTCAGTAAAGCCATCCTGCTCCATTTATCTTCCTAGATGACAACAGGCAGAAAGTATGACAAAGAGAACCAAAATGCTCCAGTGCTCTTTAAAGGACCAAATACCACCTTTGACAGAGCTGAGCTTCCTTGCTAAGTCTGCCTGAAGTTTCATATGTGACCTTTAACAAATAACTTATATACTGATCTGGACACGGTTTGCACAAACCTGTTTTGCAGGGTTGACTCTTAAAACTTGCCGCCTTATCATTCTCCACTCTTAAAAAAAAGGTAGGAATAATAGTGTCTCTTACTTTCTTGGCTTGTAAAGCTGTTACCTCTACGTGGCTCCTTATGATGGATATGTACAGCACTTGAATCAATGGGAAGGGAGCTTGGTCTGGGTGTCTGGTCCCTGTGATGCAGGAGTAATTATTTCACATTTATAACTATTTTATGTATGTCCTACTGGCAATGCCACAGGCTGTCCTATTTATTGATAATGTCCATATTATAATACACAGCAAAACAACAAAAGCTTCCGCTACTGCAGCCTTTCATCTTTCTGGCAGCAACATATTTCTTTGGGTAAATGAACAATCTTACTCTCATTTAGTTTACAATGTCTTTTATGATGGAGAACATAGGAGAGCTGTTTCTAATGGTGATAGGTTCTGTGAGACAGAACTATCGTCCACAGAGAAGTTAGTAGTAAGAAAATATTCATAAGAATACCTCTGTATTTTAAGGATTAGTCTTTTGTGTTCATAAAGCAGAGTCATGAGTCCCAGTCTCAAAGAGGCTTTTTGTTAATATTGTCCTTATTTATTTTCCAAGTTGGGTCCTTGTCCCATTGTTATGGGCCTATAATCCTCTCACGCTTCTAGGAAATACAGTGCTCGTTGATGATAATTGAGCTGCATGAAGACTGACTAAAATTGATGTGAAATTTCATTGTAAAGCTGAATTTCTTCATCCCTGGTACTCTTACATCTGGACTTTCTATTCTTCAGGACTAGGAGGTAGCTCAAACTATACAGCAGGAGTTTGTGTTGTCTTGGCATGAAGCAGAAGATGTAACGTTAACAGCAGTCTCGTTTAGCAGTCTAGTCTATTCCTCCTGGTTGGCATTCTGTACCGAAAATGCATGACCGAAGGAAAAAGAGATTATGACACATCTGAAACCCAAGGGGGTTTCTGAATATGCAGGGTAAGGGTG
>JAOBAS010000027.1:47585046-47600813 GCA_025311575.1 Elanoides forficatus
CTTCTCTTCTCTTCTCTTCTCTTCTCTTCTCTTCTCTTCTCTTCTCTTCTCTTCTCTTCTCTTCTCTTCTCTTTTCTATTTTTTCTTCCCAATTAAAAAAAGCACCAAATAACCTAAAAATGTGTTTATCTTTAATTCATCAGTAATAGAACTAAAAGTCTGTGGACCATTTTGTGCACTGTCTTCATTCATAGGGATGTTATTCAAAACATTTTTTTAACCTTCAGAAAAGAAAAAGGGGCCTGAGCTGCTACTACTTGATTTTTTTTTTCTTTCCATGTGTATAAATATGTTCATATTTATATATGGACAATTCTTTGCTGTCAGTGCTCCATGACTAACACAATGACAAAAATGGAGTAGGTGATAACTCTTGAGACCTCATCTTATGAATGTTGCTCTGAATTACTGCAATGAATTATTCTGCATAAAGCTACACATTTGTTTTCAAATATCTATTATATTCTAAAGAACACTGAAACAGGTAAAAATAAACCAGGTTAAGGGTTTTGTTCAGATTCTTTGAATGTTTCAACTTGCATGATAGATGTGTCACAGCTGTCACAAAGACTTGGTCTGAATTCTTATTTTGTGCATGCTGCATTGTGTCAGTTGGACAGTATTACAGTATTAGCTTAGTCTTTTTTTTTTGTTTTTTTCTTTTCTTCTGAGCTGTTTCAGGGTCAGCATTGGGTCAAGGTTGGTTATTGCTCCAAGAATGAGTTGCAAATATGTGCAACTGGGAGAAATTGTATTACTTCCTCCTAGTGAGCTGCAGCACAGGAATCCCACTGTGACAAAGTGCATAGAGGTAGAATAAAAAATTCAGAGCTCCCTGTTTGGGACAGCATTATCTGGATTGATTTATATATTCATAATCCTCTTTGGAGCTGGATGAAGTATGGCATATGTCTAATAGAGGAAGATAGAACGTGAAAGCTTTTTAAAGGGATTAAAATGATACACTAAAATGCTAGGAATTGCCACAAGCATAACTCATATTTGCAGGCATTATAATTTCACACACAAGTCCATACTTCCACATGAGTGAAGGGAGTCAGCCCCGATCCTGCTTAGGAAGCTCTGATACATGTTTAGGACATCGTCCTTCTGAGTCATAACAGGCCAGAAGTCATTCATAAGTAATATTATGTGAACCAATTGGAAAGTCCAGATTTTCAAAAGCAGAGGGCCACTGTATGAGCATTCTTGGCCAATAAAAAGAGCATATTCCTTTGAGTACTGCTGCTTCGTAACTTTTAACATGTGTTATCTCCAAGTTGTATCAATGTTTGTAATCATTTGACCCTGCCAAGATGTACATCAAGATGAGAGTTAAATATGGGAAGGATACTTCATTTTCTTTTGAAAATATAGTGCTTAGATCTTTCTTCCTGAGCAGCTTTAAAAGTTTCAGTAATGATGTTTACATAATTTTCTTTGGAAAATGAATGAATGAACAAAACAGAATTTTTTTTTTACTCTTTTTCCCCCCTGTTCTTCATCCTGAATTAAATAATTCTGCTTTCTCATTAGTAAGATGATACTTTTAGGCTAACCTCTTACCAATGCTTCTTAGTCTTCATTTATCCTCTTTCTGAACATTAAATCCTACATTTAAAAAACCAAAAAAACATTAAATTAATGGATGTCATAGGAAATCTGTGCTTTTTAAAAATCCATCTCTTTTGCATGATAGAGTGTGTCATAGTTCCTCTGATTTTAAGCAGGCAAATTCAAAGTATTATGGACCTAGCTTCAATTTAATTTTTCTTTTTAGTGCCATTCCACAGATCTCCATATATGGTACTGATTTAATTACTTGTTTTCTTCCTAAATTCCTTCCAGATTTTCCATTATCTTTTTTTTCTCTCAGAAGGGAAAAGGCAAGAGGGTGCATAAACCACTGTTAAGGTTCCCCTTCACTATGATTTAGATCTTTATTGCCTACAACAAGCTACAGTAAAATGTGTTAGTGACCATTCTGTGTGTAGACTGAGAATTTTAAACAGTTTTAAAAATACCTAATAAAGCCTAGTCTTAAACAGCAAGTTTGGATTTGATTCAGTGCAATGGGCTGGAGGAGTTCATTATCACATATGCCAACAGCAGAACTGGACATGTTGTTTTGTGGGCAATTTCTCTATGGAAGGTCTGTATCTTCTGTTACCTCCCTTTCTCACCAAGGAGGAACAACTTGTATTCTTTCTGGTCTATGCTGATCTCATCTCACCATTCACCTAAAACTGGTGGTGGAATTTGAAGTCCATCCTGTTCCTGATGATTAATTGCAAAAAGGAACAATTTCAACCTTGAGATTTGAGGATCTGTCCATGTCTTCAAAATAAGACACTGCCAAGATGTGACTTAAAAAATAGCTGTACAATATCAGTCTGTGATCTGTGTTTAGTCTGCTTTATTAATTCCACTATGTGTTCAGTGATGCAAGAAAAAGACCAGGTTGACCAGACTTCTGTGGCTGCTTTGTGTTGTGGATGTATGTAGCAAAGAAACATAGCTGCCTAAAGGAGTGAGAAATTCAGGTGCAATTCACATTTTAATAACCCTAGTGTATCTTTTTTGGCCTTCAACTGTGGCACCAGCCTTTCCATGAGCCTCTCCCAGCACCCTGCGCATTAGAAATATCTGTCTTAAAAAGCTGTCTTAAAAAGGCATTAGGTGTAGCCTAGTGGATTGATCTTAAGAGTGAGCACAGCCCACTTTTAAGTTGTAGCTTAAGATGGAAGCCAAATTAATAAATTTCATCCTGAGTTCTGTATCATATTCACATTTAGATATACTGATGAACTAAAATCTTAACATGATCAATATATGTTTATTCCTTTTACTTTAGAAGATCACCTTGAACTGTCTATATTTATAAGACCATTTACACTGTGCACAACACACCAGAATGTTTGAATGCTCTTTATATGGGAATAATATCTATTAGAGCTGGGAAATACTTTAATGAGGAAATACTTCTTCAATAAAACTTTTGGGGAAAAGTTTTCAGGATCTTCATTTATATTTTCCAGTTTGTCAGCAAAAATAGAGAGACACACAAAACCAAAATTAACTAAGCTATAATGTGCTTAAGCAACCTACACGTTGCTTAAACACAAAAGAATATGGGAAAAGGGATTAAGGGGAAGAAAGAGTTGTTGTGGTTCCCCCCCAACAAACAAAATATAAATAATATGCTTTAAATAACATTTTTATCAGTGTTTGTTCCTGAAAACCAAAACATTCCTATTTAAGGATAACATACTCATTTGTAACAGGAAATTCACAGAAAGCAAAAGACCTTTTCTTATCTACTGTGTCTGATGTTTTTATCATCTTTAAACACAGTCTATAAGAGCAACATAACTGGAAATTTCTATGTAAACTCTGAGAGGTTTTGTCCATGAACCTTAACAACCATGATTTTTTTATTTTAGGTTATGAAATTTAAACTTAAATAATCTTATTCTAGGGAGTATTTTGTTTGCCTATTTTAGGCATAATAGTAAGTCTAGGAAAGAAACTCAATAGATTGTCAAGTTCCTCCTTCTTCCCTAGGCACAGAAATCAGGATTTTTCTTCCTTTTGCAGCAACAGACATTTCGAGTCCATTTACATAGTCTCCATACAGTCTTCTCTCCCTCAGGTTTAGCAGCTCCAGCCATTTTAGCCTTTTCTGGTTGGGAATGATTAGTAGTTCCCTGGAAACTCCTGTTTTCCCCCAGACTGATTCATGCCTAACTTGAAGAGTGAGGCCCAAACTGGAAAACCTACTTCAGTTGAGAGCTAAGAACATGCCAGTAGTGGCAGATGTTACTCTCTTGCAGGCTATATTCTCATTTGTGTCATCTAGTATCCACTTCACGGACTGTTCATAGGTTAGAACCAGAGTTATGGGTGTTTATCGGCTTGTAAAATCATTTAACTGTGTTTTCTTTTTTATTTAACTAACAGTTTTGAGGAATTCGAGGAGAGAGAACTGTTTTTTACTGGAACCAAAGAGACTTTTGTGGCAAACTTCATTAATATCAAAGTTTTGAAAGATCATTTATTTCAGAGATTCTGAATACAGAGATCTGAAATATAAGAGATCATAATATTTATGAATACCAGCCTCCATCCTTTGCAAGGTTATATTTTTTCATTCATTACATCAGTCATGGTGACCTTGATGAAATGTTTGTCTTGTAGTTTTGCATTCACTTTGTGGAGCTATAGACCCATGTGGATAGGAACCTTGCCTTGCCTTGCAATAACCTGTAATAAAGACTAAGGAGTTACATAGATTTTATCTTTACATTCTTATTATTTGGATCACATGCACTTACCTGACATAGTTCTGGGGAAATTCCTTCAATTTTAAAATACTAGCTCTCTCTTTGTAATGTTAGTGAAACAGAGCTCCAAATATAATCCTGTCATACTCACAACTGTGGAAAAGTTTCCATTCTTCCTTTGATGTCCTACATGTGCAGAAAAAGTTGTACAGCATCTATCTTATCTTTTTTAATAATTTTATTTTAAATTATGGTTATTTGTCAAATACTCTTAAACCTGTAGCTGTAGATCTATAAGTACCATGACCTGTCTCCACTGGAAAGAGCTGATGTAATTAGAAAAAAGCCTATATCAATCACTGAGATAATGGGTGTTCTCTCTCTCTCTCTCTTCCTCCGCCTCTCTCTCTCTCATCATCAATTACCCTGACTATTTTAGACAAAATATCAGACAAACCTACCTTCTTTTAGACACAGTGCTGCCATTGCTATTAATGGAATTTTAAATCTTCTGTTAGACAAAAGGTTCCTAGGGAGATTATTTAGCAACTGCCAATTAAGGAAAGTCTAATTTATGTAATCTCACAGAATTAGCAATGGATTTAATAAATGTGTTAAAAGTTGACATGCCTGGTATGGAGTGATTTTTCTGGAATTAGCTATCTGAATTAAGAGTGTTTTGCTTTTAGTCTTACTGTGGCTCATATTACCCATATCCATATCATCATGCATCCAAATGCCAGTGTAAAGTTAAAATAGCTATTACTATTACTTCTAAAAGTGCTTCTAAAGATGTTGAAAATACCAGGCCTGGAAAGGTACTGAATATCACCTACTATTGACAGGAGATATCCTACTATCTGTAGTTATCAGAAATGACTCTTCAATTAACTTCTCTCATAAATTGGTCCTTAGAAGCCTATTCAACAAAACACGGCAGTATAATAAAAAAACCTGTTAGAACTTAATCTTTTGCAGAATAAGTACAAATTCAAGCATGTTCTTAAGCATGTTTAAATTTAAGCATGTTTGTCTGCACTTGTGGAGAAACTGGCCTGACTTTTCAAATTGAAGTTGATGTAGCCCTGTTAGCATTAGTGAGAGAAAACACAACTATGTTGAGGAGTTTTGATGATGCACGTCCTTGAGGTCCTTGAGAACAGAGCTGTGCTGCAAGTTAAAGGGAAAACCTATTGCAGGAAATTATCAGCTTTCCTGAGTATAAAAGGCCAAAGAATTTCACTCTGGCTTTCCCACATCAAGACTAATCACTTACAGATAGATGTCTTACTATTTTTAAAGGAACATAAAACAAATGCCACACAATTTCTGTAATGATTGTAACACAGCGCAAAAATGCTTTGCTCCAAAGTTAACAAGATTACAGTCTGGTGAAATAAAAATCCTTGTCAGATCTTGCTTTAAAATGTGAGTAGGTTTGAATATATGAGTACCAGAGATCTCACCAGAGTAGGTTTGAGCTCTGGTATGTTCTGTGGGGTGAGCCCGTGTAGACCAGCCATAGCAGGAGAGGTAGCTTACCTGGAGGTAGCCCAGAAAATTAAGAAAGAATTTCCCCCATAGGCTCTTCAGACAGAAATGGTGTCTCCCAGGTGGACGAGAAGAAGAGGCTGCAACTTATCCGTATCTCTCTGAATTCAAAACATTGTCAGTGGTCACGTATTTGCAGGTCAAGAAAACAAAATGGTTGATGATTTCTCACTCTCCTCACTCATACTTATTTATTTCACGGGGAAGTCCTTAGGATTTGTATTGATTCTAGGAATATTTCCATACAATGGCATTAATATACAAACAGAGGCACAAGGAAACACTTTTTTCAGACAGATTTTCCTTTTGCAGAAACCAGAAGATTAAATAAAAGTTTCCTTACATTTCTCTGGCTTGAATTGTCAGCTCTTCAACAACAGCCTGACAATAGATACCTTTAGCCTGTTACCCTATGTCAGCTTCAATGGTGAGCCAAAATGATCCTTTGACAATGATATAGGTTGATTCTTTGCACTCTAAGGAGTACAAGTGTCCTACAGCTGCAACATTTTTCAAGAGTGATTTACTTACTGGTGAAGCAGTGCTTAACTTTGCTATTGCCCTTATCTTACAAAAATGTTATGCATTGGTAGTAGTCTTTCCAAGTATGCAAAAGATAAAAAAAATGTTTGCAGCAGAAGGCTTCTGAAACTCAACATTTCAACCTTTACCAGGCAAATGCTGCTTATCTCTTCCTGATAATGAGCACATTTGTTATCAAACTGCACAAAGGCCACCTTATAAAACATACTGAAGATGTGTCAGAAATTTGCAATTTGCGGTTTGGCCTATTGACCTTATCCCACTTTGATGCTTTAAACATTTTCTCCAAGTTTAGCACTACTGCTGGTGAATGGATTAATACAACACTATTTCTTATTTTGTTACTGCTAAATGTTAACTTTATTCATATGGCATATAATTGCCTGCAAATAAAATTCAAAGCTGGTAAGGAATTAAAAGTCTCCTTTTGTCTTTCTCTCTTAAAATCTGTGAATATGTGTCTGTATATGTTTGCATGTGTTTCTGCATTATCTGCTGCCATTCTTCATTAGGAGGGTGGTGAGGCAGTGGAACAGGTTGCCCAGAGAGGTTGTGGCTGCCCCATCCCTGGCTGTGTTCAAGGCCAGGTTGGATGGGGCTTTGATCAGCCTGGTCTAGTGGAAGGTGTCCCTGCCCCTGGCAGGGGGGTTGGAACTAGATGATCTTTAAGGTCCCTTCCAACCCAAACCATGCTATGATTCTATGATTTAATAGGTTATAAAAACTCCAGCTTACTGTAACAAACAGAAATATGCCAAAAGGAAGCATTTAGTGATCTCAATCTAGTTCATACTGGTATTTTTAATTGAAAAAGACATTAATGGCAGCTTTTCAGGATCACAGCACATCTGAAGTTTGGATTCATTTAACAATTAATCTCAATCTCCCAGCTAGTCTTCATCTTACAAACAACTTTGATTTGAACATCCCCTGGCAGAATTAATTGCTTTTGAGACTCCTGAGAACAGACTTGGCTGTAACCTTAAGCCTTGATGGTAGAAGACATCTACTTGGTGAAGTCATTCACTGCTTACTGGAAAAGGGAATTTCTGATAAATTCCAGCTTGGCTTTTTGTTCACTCTCGGCACAGAAAGTGTTCTCACCTACATTTTTGTAATGGTTTATTAATGCACTTGGACTCTGGATGTTGGAGTGGTTTAATGTTGCTTGATCTGAGTGCTGCTTTTGACACTTTTGATTATAATAGCATCCCACTTGATCATCTCTAATGGTCTCTGGGCCTAGCTGGCTCTACATTTTTAGTTCATTTCAATGTTATTTGTCCAACACTTCAAGGGTGGTTTTTTTATTATTATTATTTTATTTTTTTGCTATTAGGAGATTTCCCTTGGCCTCCTTTGCTCAGAAGTCCTTTATGGGAAGGTTCTTGCACCAGTTCAGTTCTGAACACTTTGTTTCTGCACAAGAGCTGCCACTGAAACAAAAGTTGAAGGGGAAGGCTGGAAGTTTCCAAAGAGCCAAGAAGAATGTATGTGTCTTTTTACAGAATTCCCTCTTGACATCTCACTTTGAGTCCACTGGCTTTAACAACCACATGGCTTTACTTTGCATAGTAATATGATACATTAGCATAATTCATATTCTACTTTCTGTGTCATGACTACTTGACTACATCTTTGTGAAATGCAATAGTGGGAAGAATCACAGCACACTAAGGGTATAAAAAATTTCCCAGGAATTTCTAAGGGAAAAATCTACCCTCGCAAACATGCCTAACGATCAGGAAATATAAAAAAAGAACTGAAAAAAGAGAATCTTGCCAAGACTAAGTATTCTTTTGAATGAGACAGCAGGAAAAAAAGTTTTCATAAAGTAAGAATGGCAGTATATCACACCTGATACACAGGTGACAAGAACATAGAGACGGAGGTTTTCCTAACAGGTAGATCACAGCTATGTCTTCCTGTCAGGAGCAAGAGACAGTGCTTATGCTTGGATGTAAGCCCAAAAGGCTAAGGGAGAAAAAAATGGACACTCTTCCCTGCCAGGCAAATAGATGGCTTCCTGCAGTCCAGAACCCTGTAGGATGCGTTCCAGCCCTCTACCCTGAACATCTATATCCTATGATTTTCTCTTAAAGAAGAGGGAGGAGGAGAAAGAAATTAATGGGGAGGGCAATGAGAAAGAAATTAATGGTTTCTAAAAGGGCAGGAGAGCAGGGTATACTTTGTTTTGGGTTAAAAAAAGAAGGGAAAAAAGAATTTTATTATGACTACAAAATTAATCAAATTCCATATAGTGGAAAATTAAACTTGTGGCCTTTAATCATGTGAAAATAATCTAGAAGTGTCAAGTCACATTAAAAGCTATCCTGTGAAACAACTTTCGGTTCAGAGAAATGGATTAATAGACAGAAGGAAAGCAAGCAAATTCAAAGCCAAGCTGCAAGACAGCCAGAGTGAACCTTGCCTTGTGAACTGTACTGCATCAGCAAGACAGCATCAGATGCTAGCAAGTTGCACTTCCAAAAGGGATTAAATCGATGTGATTTATCAGTCCTTTGAACTTTTTGAGGTCCTCCTGCCTTCTTTTAGAACATTGTCCACATCACAGGAGTGATGGATCCATTTGTTCTGATGAATTTGACATTGCTGTGTTCTAGCTTTAATCCTCTTTACCATGCTAAAGAGTAGACTGAAGCAAATCTTTTGTTCCCTTGAACAGAAAAGGGAAGGACCACACTGCAGCTCCAAGCAAGTCCATGTAAAGTTGTGAAGAAAGGTGACGGTGGAAAGCAGGAGGAGATAAAAACTAGTCACAACATGGGATGGACAGTCGATTGCACTTGGCAGCCAATATAGGTTCATACACAAGCAGTGTACAATGCTGGTGTTGTGGAGCTAAGAATCTGAGGGACTTTGATGCATCTCTGTGAAGCAATGGGTTCTTCCCCCTGACAAGTGAGTGTAGAGGTGAGTGTTTCTCAGGGTTGCCAGTCTCTCTGGAAACTAGTCTGTCTTTGTTTCCTTAGGCTGCCCAGTGAAACCTGCTTCATCAGAGCAGTCACATGTGAGGCTTTCCACAGATTACTCGTGTGACTGTTCCTCCCTTCAGGTTTTTCAGTTCAAAGATGAACTGAAATTAGGAGATCAACATAGAGTAAATTTTCCTTTTGGTTTGAAGACAGGATTAATAGTCTACTAAAGAGTTAGACCTGTGCTTAAACACCTCTGATCTCCACTGTCCTCTTCAGTTTTTAGGTGGCCCATAAATCAACGTTCATGGTTTAAGCTGCCTCTTGCTGAGTGAGAAAGGCTTTTGACACCACAACAGCAGAATAATTTACCGTGGTATTTTCTAGCTTTGCTATTTGCAATGATAAGGAAAATAGTGCAATATGCAGTAGCCTGTGTCCTTTGGCAACATTATTCAGTCAGTTCCACTAACACTTCGTGCTAGTCCCTAATTAATGCTGTATCTTCTGGATGCATTCACCATCTAAAATACATCACCTTGTTTTGCTCTGGCAAGGTAGACTGAAAGACTGACATTGTTTTAAACAGTTAGCTCTGTGGGCAGCAAAGGTTTGCAAGACCCAGTTGCCTCTGAGCTGAGTTTACTATATGTCTGATAAGCGTTTTCTGAAAATGGGAGTTCTTATTTTCTTCCTGTCAGATGGGTTCCATGCAGGGTTGAACAATGCTGAGGTACAGCCAAGATTTTCCTCAGGGAAAATGTGAATTTGAGTCTCCTCTCCACAGCAGTTTATTTTTGAAAAATGTGTAAGAATATAGTATGTTGGAGGACTTTGGCAGATATTGGACAAGGGGATCAGAAGTTGTTAAGGACTGATGGGGAAACAACATGAGTCTGGTTTCCTTAGGAAAGCAGTCTAAAAATTTCTGTGAATTGTACTTTCATAAAAGTTATACATTAGACTATCCTAGCATGGGAATGAACTTGTTTATTTTCAGAACTTCTTGTAGTCCAATGTTTTCAGACAGAGTATATGAACCTCCTCACAGCCCTCTTCACTCACTAGTTTAGGATTATTACAAGTGTATTGGGTCTGGCTGAGATGGAGTTAGTTTTCCCAATAGAAGCCCTCCTAGTGCTGTGCTTCGTATTGGTAGCCAGAAAGGTGTTGATAACACACCAGCGTTTTGGCTACTGCTGAACAGTGCTGGCACAGCATCAAGGCTGTTTTGCCAACATTTCGTCCCTCATCTGGTAGTCTGGGGATGGGCAAGATCTTGGGAGGGGACATAGCCAGGACAGCTGACCCAAACTGACCAAAGGGAATATTCCATACCATATGACGTCAGCTGAGCAATAAAAGCTAAGAGAAAGGAGGAGGAGGAGGTGGGGCATTCATTATTATAACCTTTGTCTTGTGGAGCAAGTGCTATGCATACTGAAGCCCTACTTCCCAGGAAGTGGCTGGACATTGCCTGCTGATGGGAAGTAGAGAATAAATCTTTTGCTTTCCTTTGCTTCCATGCACAGCCTTTGCTTTTGCTTTATTAAACTGCCTTTATCTTGACCCATGAGTTTTTTCCATCTTATTTTCTCCCCCTCCCCATCTTGTTAAGGAAGGGAGTGACAGAGCCGCTTGGTGGGCACCTGGCATCCAACCAAGGTCAACCCACCACAGTAAGTGAAAAATAAGGTAGATATAAAGAAACCTTTACAGAGTCCAATCAGAACTGGTCTTCCCTCTACTCCTATTTTATTTTAGATGTCATAGAATGAAAGGTCAAGCTATGTTTTAAATCAGGATATAACTGTCGGTACGTCATATATCAGAAGAAAAAGCGCAAGAAAAATGACAATAAGAAAAAGCCTCAGAATATTATGCCTGTTACATGCATGGTTAGATATCTTAAATATGATATACAGAAACACAGTGCAAAGACATACAAGCTGGACATCTGCTCCCCCTCCCTTTTCCCTTCCCTTCCCTTCCCTGAAAATAAGAACAGCTTGGCAGAATTTTTTAAGTATCTTAGAAGGAAATAAATACAAAGAACACAAATTATTTAATATAATTAAACAAGTAAAAACAGCAGAGAAAAGTGCAGCAGATGAAAATTCTCCTTGTTCCTATTATTACAAGATTTGCAAAAGCGTTTAACTCACCTCTTCTCAAAAAAATGTAGTGCTGAGAATTCTGCTCTTAGAAATACAAACTAAAAAAAAAAAAGATTTTTTTATTAGTTCTTAAAATATTACAGAGAAAAGTATGTAATTCAGAAGTTACACAGTTAAGAGATGCCAAATAGACCTTGAAAACTTTGTGTTGAGAGAACACTTTTCTTGTTACCCAAATTTCTCAGAAATTTAGCATCAAGAGCCAGGATAAGATCCTTTCTCTCCTTCTTGTGTAATGATTACGGAACTCGGACATTGTCTCCAGTATTTCCCTGTAAGTCCCATGTCCAATGTGGGCAGGGCAGAGGTCACAACCAAACCGTGGTCCAAACACAGCAGACCTGTCTCACAAGTGTAGATTACATGGGCAGGATTGCTTGCTTAAATTACACCTAAAAGCCTCAAGCGAAAACAGGTTAAAGTAAGATATAATGACAAGGAACTGAAAGTCGGAAGAAAAAGAACATCATCCCCATTTTACAGTCTGAAGACTGAGGAATTAAATTGTTTGTGGTCAAATGAGGGCAGAGAGGACACCTTTGGCAGAGGTAGAAATAAAATCACAGATCACTTTCTTAAGCATTAGGTTAGCCTTTCCTCCTGGCTTTTGCTTAAACCTATTTGACGGCAACTGACTCAATTATTCTTTGTGATTAATTTCCTGAATATGTAGAATTTTTTCCTTTTATTTTCTTGTTTGTGTATTGTTCTGTTTTCAGATCAATCTCTGTGTCTATAAATGCATTTTTTATTAGTACTACATGAATAGTTTTGTTGAATAATGTTGAGGGAATAGATGATAATTTAGTATGAGTTAATTATCAAAAGGTAGGAGCTATCAACCCAGCACAAGATACAGTGTGCCTTCTTACTGGGGAGGTTCATTTTGAAATGTTAAAACTAAATGAAAGGCAAAGAATAAATATTTCCATTTCATATGGATGCCTTTCTTTACATATATTTTTAGATATGCACAAAAGTACATAAACATCACTGTCTATTCATCAAACGTGAAAACCCATCCCTTTATTTTCCCCGCTGCTCAAAACTTGTGGCTAGCAGATTCTTATTTAACCAAGGTCATATTGCAGAGCTGTACAGCATATCAGTTGATGGTTGTGCAAAACCATGGTGGTGGAACAAGTAGTTTGCTCTAGCACATATATTAACTTGCACTTGATAGTTCAAGTTTCCCATGACAGCCTGCAGTAATACTTTGTTCTCTTTGAGGATCTTTGAAAAATACAAAAAGACACTTAACTTAGATGAATGTCTTGCACATTTCTTAAGGTTCCTGCCAGCTAAGGTTGTATTCATGGAATATTTGATCATTAAACACAAAGCCGAATGGTCAAAAATATTTATTTTTTTTTATAGTCCAAATAAGAAAAAAAAAAAAAAAAGATTACAGGGCAAGAATTAATCTGATTGAGATCATACTAAATTAGACTTCTAATTAATTTCTTTACACAGGAGGCTGATAGCACTGATTTCTTGTAGTCAACTGTGAGGTTGTAAGGGATGCGTACACATCTTTGTAAGGTGTTACCATGCTCTTGTAAAGACCTTTTTATCACTTCCAGTGCAAAACTTTTCCTTCCTGCTTTCTTCCCTTCCTGCATTCCCTCCAGCCTTTCAGCCATTCCTTCCCCCCTCAAGAAAGAGAAACATTTTTTCTCTTTCTTTCTTTTTTCATTTCCTTCCTTCCTTTCTTCCCTCCCTCTTTCCCTCCTTCCTTCCTCTCTTTTTTCCTTCTTTCCTTCCTTCCTTCCTTTCTTTCTTTGTTTCTTTGTTTCTCTTCCTTCGGCAGCAGGGAATATCATAATCTGCGGGAGCTGCTGGTGCGAGCTCTGTCTAATTGTGGACGGTGTTTGCACCAACTGAATTTGCCTGTTGTGCCAGTTAGCAGAGGGAGCGTATCCAGCCCTCTCGGTTCAGTTCTGAAGGGAAAGGAAGTCTCCACAGTACGGGCAGATAGTTACTCTGGCTGACTCCCGCCCAGAGCCTCAATTAACTAGCAGCAACTGCAGGACATTAAATTTACTTGCTACCTATGACAAAAAGCAAAACTGCAGTGAGCAAGACTGAAGGGTTCTTGCATGTCTCTATCAAGGAGCCTGGGTGCTGGTGCTGTTTAGGGGGTAATTGTGTACAGACCCCAGTGTTGTGCTATTCCTTGACATTTTTGGAACAGGACTTTCCCCTGTCTTCATAGGTGCCTCTATGTTGTGCAGAACCAATCTCTTCCATCTTGTCAGAGGAGCTGTGTAGTCTACTGTGGCCAATGGGGCCTGCTCCACCTTTCTTCCTACATGCTGCAGTTTTCAAACTGCTCCAGTCTAGTTTAAGATATCTTAAAAGCAAGCAATGCATTGCTTGTTACAGGACTTCCTTTTTCAGCAGTTTCTTGCCTGGCATCTGCCCAGGCAGATTTCGGGGGGTTAACAGTACTTTCTAGTAGCAGTGCCTCTCACCAGTTAAGTAAAGCACTGTCCTGCAAGGTAAAGCAATTTACTTCATACTGTTCTGCAAAAGTTGTGGGAAAATTTCCATCTATGATTAAAAAAAAAAAAAAAAAAAAATTTGGGGGGAGGACAAAGAAGCCACCATGAAACTTTCCTCATCAACAGGTCAATATGAAATACCTAAACCACAAAACTACAAACCTCACTGTTCAAGCTAGCAGAGAACAGATATCTTCCAAGCTTAACAGGAAGACATACCGAAGCACAGATCAAAACATGCCCATAAATAGATAAGGTTCTTTAGATGTGAGGATAACCCTAAGGTATAGCTATTGAATCCAATGTGATCTGAAGAGTAATATCTGAACTACCACAATGGATAAGTTAAGATCACTTTTTGAATAAATCAAGAAGAATTCTGAAGAACATTTGTAAAATCAAGAAGTTTAAAAAAAAGTTGCAAGGATGTAGTTTTAAGAAATAGCAAAGATATTTATTTATTTTCTTAATAGTCAGAATTTTTACTTGGGGCATCATGTGGGCATAAAACAGTAAATCCATTTAAAAAAAAAAGCTTTTGGAGTATATAATCACTGCCAAATATCTTGGTGTTTGTACTATATTTGGCTATATGATGAAAGATTCATTCCAGTTATATATATCATCTTAAATCAGTTTGATTTTAACCCCCTAAAATAAGAAGTGGGCTTCAGTACTAGCAGCTGAGAAAAAAACTACTTCACAATAGAAGAAAATAGAAAAAAAAGTCCTTAGACATTTTTGTTTGTTTGTTTTAATAAATTTCTCTAGTACCTCTTCAGGGGAAAAAATAATCTTCATTGCATATCATAAACTGCTCGTGAAGCTACTGAGGACAAAGATAGCCATTTCATTGCTGATATTAGCCAGAATATACAAAGGATGCTGTATTTAATTTTAAAAGTAATTATATACGTGTACAGACTTGGTTCTACTTATGCACAGGAAAATATTTAAGGGGGAAATTATTGCTATGTCCCCATTTGATGCTTTTCCCAGAAGAGCTAACAGCTCCAGAAACAAAATTCCATTTGCTAAATAATTATGAACTTTAGGGATGGTTACATTAAATAACCAAAAAGCAATTCAGACCTTTCTAATTCAGGCAACTGAAGCTGTCTTTAAAGAATAGCTGTCTCCTATGCGGAAAAGGTAGTAATGAAATTATATCATTAGCACAAAGATTAATGTGATTTCAAGAGGATATTCTTGGCCATCAGCTTAATATAAAGACATAGAACTGGAAAGTAATCATCTGACTCCAGAAATAACTACTGGCTTTGTCAGAAACTATAATGTCAGCTATGGAATTGAATGACAAGGTCTTGGAGAAAGCTAAATGCAGAAACAAAAAAGCTACATATTTTGTTGTGGCTGATGATTGTTCTCCATGGCCAGAAGTGATACACATGACAACAATCTGTTGCAGAAAAAGCAGTCTGAAGGGATTTGTAAAACACATTTCCTTCAGGTTACCTGGTGAGTTTGTTCAACTAAATCCTCATAGATTATTTCCGAGGAGTTCTCAACATTTCTACAGCAATATTTAGTCAAACATTGGGGCAGCTACCTACCACACACCAGCAAATGCGTGGGCAGAATAGTCTGTGCTGACAGTGAGATGAGAGACAGAGAAAAAGGAGAAAACCTTGCTCTTTGTACATTGGTCAACTCCTCACATTATTATTGCAAAGACTGGAGAGTATATCTAAATTTATATTTATACTATAAATATAGTATATATATATATAAACTATATAACTATATATATTA
>JAOBAS010000027.1:47637596-47656379 GCA_025311575.1 Elanoides forficatus
GTCCAGCTGAGGAGGGGGGAGTGATAGAACGGCTTTGGTGGGTACTTGGCATTCAGCCAGGGTCAACCCACCACAACAATGAGAGAAAATTAAGAATAAAAAAATATGGGGCTCTGGTCTGGGTAAAACTGTGCAAGGTCCACTCATTGAACTGTCAGAACAAGTGGGTCAGTGGCTGCATGGTTATCAGTATGGTACTCCGAGAATAATACATATGATCTCCTTGTGCATCTTCTCCGTGACTCTCATCTCCCCTCAAAATATTCTTGGAATCCACAATCCAAATGAAATCACATTTGCTAAAGGGAGACAGACTGCAAAGATATTAGCTCCTGGAAATGTTATGGAAAAGGTGTTTTGAATATGCCATAGGGAAGAGTCTGGGAGCTCAACTTTTATTTGGCAACAGCAAGACAGACAGTTTGAATATCCTAAAGAATCAGTCAGATGTCTTTATAAATGCCAGTGAGTGAAACCAGAGTACACGAACCAGAGTTCCATTTATTCCAATGCTTGTGTGAAGGTTTAGGTGCCATAAAGAAGAGACAAATAGGCTGAAGCAAATATGTTTATTCCTCCTGGTCAGTCCACCTTGGAAGTGCAAGGAAATGAGGTCTGTATGCCATACATCTGAGGGGACACAATCATGCATTTTAATAATACTTTTATTACAGAAACTTTAGAGGAGCTCAGAGGCCATTCCATTAGGCACTGTACAGACATATAGTCCAATATATTATCTGTTTGAAAGTGCTTAAAAAAAATGAATATAAAAGAAAGAAAGGACAATGTTAAGCAGAGGGCGTGGGGGAGAGGACAAGAGACAGAGAGGGGCAAGGTTACATTTAGTACACAACTAAATGCTGTTTTGTGTTTTAGTGAAAAAAGAGTAACTTAAAATGTAACCATTACAACTATTTAACAGGAGAGGAACTGAATCACATAGAGACAGGCAAAAATTGAAGAAGAAATCTGTACAGAACTAGCAACTCGCCCCCGAATACCCAACTCTGGTTTTAAAAATAGATTTGCTAGCAAATGTAGAAGTTTCTGTTAGGAATGTATGGTTTCTCTTAGAGCTCAGAGTCTGGATGAGTATACGAGTTCATTAAACCTGCATGTTCATTCAGATTAAGCTTTCAGAATTCATTACATTCCTGCCACAATCACTAAATTCACTATAAAATTTTATTAAAATGAATTAGCAAGATATGCCTACCTAATTGCAGAAGGCTGAAGAGTAAGGAAGACACACTTGTCTACACTACTCGGCAACCGTATCATTACACACACACACACACACACACACACACACACAATGTTGTCTTAAATATTACTATTCCATGGTCTAGCTTTAAAAAGAGAACATTTATGAAAGTGTGGCTTTTATTTTATGTCCTTCCACTCCAAAGCAATGCATAACCCACTATAAAAAAAAAAAAAGGTATAAATTACCTCTTCAGACAAAAGTTCTACAAGGAAAAAATAAAGCAATAACACAGTGAGTTTTATTTTATTAGTCTGAAACCATAAGCACCAGCCAGTATATGGTATACTAGCTGAACAAAAGATTTCAATTGCTTCTGCAGTTCAGTGATTAATTCAAAGGTTTTCTCTCAACAGCACGACCATTCTTCCTTGCAACGTCATCTTGATTATTTCCCTTTATCCTCTTTCCAGTCTTTAATCATGGTTGGTCTGACTAACCTAAGAAAATAACTTTAACGATCAGCCTAAAAACATTTCCATATTCTGTTTTGGTTTTCACTCTGTAGTTTGCCAGAAGCTCAACTCTGCTTAAATGCTGGTAATGTAACTCCTCTCGAAAAGAATGATACCCCTGTACGTACAGCTGAGCCCTCTCCTTGTTACCTGCACAATATCTGGGTGGGTGGAGCAGAAAAGCTATAGTGACATATGTTTTTTGATTCCTTAAGCGTGCACAAAACAGTTGTCTTAATAAGACTGAGTTTTCAGAAAGATCCAAGCCCTCGCCCTAATCTTTTTGGTGTCCTAGGTTGCACAGCCAAACAGAGAAGCATCCAAGCATTTCTATAAAAGTAAAGACATTTTTGAGTTTTTCCCTCCCTACCAGTTGTTTCCTCCCATTTTAGTAGATGCTGAAGTTACATTGTAAGGCACTGTAGCACAGTATTTTCCTTAACACAAGCAAATTTTACCTGCATGATTCTGGATCAGTTAATGTATGTGTCTTTAAATTGCACCAAGGCTAATTCAGATTCATTTTGCTTCACAGATCTCTCCTGAGACTCTAATCATAGCTGCATACGATTTAGGGTCAGACTTTTGCTGAAGTTTTAGTCTCATGTGATTTTAAAAGGCAATGAGCAGATCTTAAAAAGCTGTCCAGCAAACATTTAGTAATTTCTTCCAAGTTCTCAGCTGGCATGAATTGAGATGATGCCATTGATATGAAGGACTAAATTTACATCCACTGAAAGTATGGCCCTCATAATTTGCTCTTTTTTCCCTACTGTGTGAAAGTTTTCCCAGGTGCACAATTCACAGGTTTATCTCTAGTTGTAGAATGACCAACTAAAGGTCAGAAAATGCCATCTCTGCAGCACCGCTCCGAAACATTAACCACTTCCTGTTCATGCAGTCAACACCTTATATAAAGATACAAAAATATATGCATATATTTAATGAAAACTTATAGAAGGATATTCTAAAAATATACCCTTTAACAGGTGAAAAATGTCTTTACGAAATTAATTTCCTAAAACTACGATGGAGACTGATTAAATTAGAACAAATGCATTTTACACCTGGAAGAGTATGAACGATATAAATGAGATAAGAACTGAATCTGTGAGAAACTGGAACCATCATCAGTTAATAGACTTTATTTCACTGAATTGAACTGAGCTCGAGTTAATTGGCAGTCCATTCACCAAAAGCTATCATAGATTGGCTGTGATGGAAGCACTTTTATCTCAAGACATAATGCAGTGAAATTCTAGGATTAAGAGAAATAAGGTGAAGGAGAAAATTTGACATACACACTGGCATACATCCCAAGGAACAGTTTCAACAGCAGCCTTACTGAATTGATACTAATAACTTGTCATAAAGCACAGGGTCTCCATTTGAAATTCAGGCTTTGCTGTGCTAGATACTATGCACAAATATTTCTCAAAAATGGTCAGTACCCTAAAAAGTTTATAGGTCTAATTTATCATAAAAACAACAAATAAACAAACAAATTTGGATAAAACAAATCTAATGAGTGCAATTTGTTTCATTTATTTAAAAAAAAAAAAAGATAACTGAGAAGCATCTTGATTATGGTTCATAAATACCTCCAGTGGGAGGAAATAGAAGGTACTTAAGTAGTCTTCCATGTAGCAAAGAAAGGCATAACAAGAACAGTTGTTGGAAGTGAAATCCAGACAAATTCAAATGAAAAATCAGTCAGAAAATCATAGTGAAGATGATTAGCCCAAGAAATAAAGTATTGAGAGGAATGGCAGGTTCTCTATCTTTTCAAGCTTTCCAGCTAAATCTGAAAGGCAACAAAAAGACAAGGTTTGGTCATACAGCACTTAAGTCATTGCTACATAGGTTTTTGCAGTCAGATGTGAGTTTGTGGTATGCTCCAAGGCAGTTGGATGCAGTACATCTGTATTGAAAGCCTTTTGCCCAATTTAACACAGCACACCTCTCAAACTGTGCCTGCAATGAGCTTGCATCTGTTTGCAAAAGATGACGTAGAGACACTGGTACAAGCGTGATGAGATGGGATTTTACTATGGGCATTAAACAAGAGGCCAGACCAGTTGGTAGCTGAAACAAAAATCTACAAGTTAGGAGCAAGATTAGCAGCTGTAACGAGGGTTATCAGCTACCCTTTTGCAACCAATGTGAAACAAACCTGAAAAGACATGTTTTAGCTATTTCAGTCCCTGTGAGCAGCTATATTATTGTGCTTTGAAGATAAACCTTCTGAAGGAAGGCTATGAGCTTGTAAACTGGCTAACATCTCAGTCTTTGATAAGTTTTAGTTTTCTCCCAAAGCCACAAGACTGAGTATCTTGTATGATTTCAAGAACAAAATCTTAACACAGCTATACCCTTTTTCCCCTGTTTTGACAGTAGGGTAGTATAATTGGCCTTAGTCTTGGTATATAGCATGAGATGTCCAAGACGTCCATCAAAATACCAGTGGTACCTTCTCAGTTCCGTGCGTTTTCATCTCCCATTGTTAGAAACACTTGTCCAGTTGTGCTGCTCAGAGGTACAGTACATGGCAACATCACAGCATAATAATTTCTAGAAGAATGCGAGGACATTTCTGCCATAAGGTTGTCCTTTTCTGGGAACCTGGAAAATTCACAGACAATTTAATTTTCTTTTGTTTTCAGTGCAGACTTTTCCTTTAGGGTTTCCTTTTGTCCATTGTTTGCTTTGTGTTTCTAGATTATCTTTGAGGTAGCTTACAGTGTCTCTTTCTGATTGATTTTAAAACATTTGCATAAGGGTTTGGAAGATACTTTTGGAATTTACAGAATATATTTTCACCAAAAAAAAAAATGCCGAAAACAAAGCAAAACAAAAGCCCACAAACCCAAACCCAAACCCAAAATACACTCCTCCCCCTCCCCAATTTAACAGGCTGAATTCTACACCTGATGTCACTGATGCCATATAGATAGGTGAAATATTTCTCTCTCTATGCCTTACTTTATATTTCCTTCCCCCGCTTTGGTCCTACCATTCACATATCTTCCTTTCATATTCCATTCCATGTATTTGGGATTAACACTTGAAAACTTATTCCTAAATTGTAATTGAGGATTATAACTTTTCTAACAGCTTCTTTTCTCCACTATTTACTTAAAATGTCACAGGTTTTAGAACCTGAACTTTATTGGAAAAACACAGGAATTCTACATAGAAAATTATTCCAAATCAGCCCAGATGACAAATGAACAAACAAATGAAAAGCCCTGCTACCATTTCTTACTCTGTATTAAGAAAGTGTGGTTATTAACAAAAACATTAAAACTAAACCTGAAAACATTTTTCTCCTTGTAAAAAAAATTGCTGGAAAAAAATTGACTAAATGGGATTTGAATTCTTTTCCACACAGAATAACCTGATGAAGGCTTTGGAGTATCAGTTGTGTCCAAAGATATGTGGGTTACAGTTGCATCCTCCTCAAGGTGCAATATTTAGCATGGTATGAAAGGATGAGGGGTTTTGAAAAAGTCAGCAATAAAGATAACTTGTGGGATGCAAATTTCAGGGCTACCTCTAAATCCCACTACCTAGATTCCCTTATCTTACTAGTGCAATTTCATGGGAAGCTTTGTTGCTAGAGGCAAAAACTTCACTCACACCCTTGAGAGTAAAGATGTAGAAGGGAATTACAGCTTTTAGCGCTGTCAGCAATTTTGAATATGTCTATACTAGGAAATTAAATTGTGCCAGTTTCCATTCCCAATAGGCAGTTTGCCAAAGGCCAACCTGTTTTATTCACATGTGCATAGGCCACGCGTGCGCAGATCCTATGCATCGCTGAGTTAGTTACAGGTATAGGCAGCACCTCTAAGCCTAATTCCCTAAGGGGAAAGAAGTCTACAAGCCTCTAATGGAGAAAGGAAGAAGGATGCTTTTTATTTAAATCGTTTCCTCTTCCCACTCTTTCCTCCCACCCCTTACCATTTGTCCTCCAACAAAGAGCTGCAACAACTGTATAGTTAGATCCAGGAAAAAAAATACAATAGAAGGGAACTAACACATTAGAGCAGTAGATATAAGTCACTATTTCTAACACATTGTTTTCTGTGCAGAAAACAGTTTCATAAATACCTTAACAGGTTTCTCAAATGGCTCTGATGGTTAATGTTTAATTTGCATCCATGATTTATTCTTAATCAAAGAGAATAGTACTGAACATAGACTTAGTGCAAGGATTGAAAGGCAGTTGTAGTAGAAAGTAGTGATAAACTTTCCAGTCTGATCCTCCTCTCATTTGTCCAGGTGGAACTCAGGAGCAACTCCACTTTAATGAACATAGTCATACTGGAGTAAAACTGGTGTAAACAAGAGTAGACCCCTGCTGTATAAGCCGAAGCAATTTCAGACTTGGCACTAAATTCTGATAAACATGCTACAGTGAAGTTGTATATTAAATAACCACTTTAGAACAAAAACAAGACACTAATGCCTCCATTTTTCTTCAGACTAATAAGTGGCTGAAATACTGTATATTTCTGAAATAAATGACAGGGAGTGTTAGCTTTTGAAACGTGTTTTCTTCAGTTGCCTATAATAACAGTAGAAAATGAAGGAAAAATTGCCTTAGATTTAGAAAAAAGAATATGCTTTTATGCAAAAGAGACATCAGACCCTGATACATATATAGGGAATTTAAGATGTCTGTACGGAGATCCATAAAGGTGTTTAGATACCTAACTCCTGTTATAGAACACCTAAAGCCCATACTAGGGAAGAAAGGGAAGGAGGTTACAGGCGTGTTTGAGAAGGATAGCCATGCCCTGAGCTGTAGCTCTGTTTCAGAGGAAGGACACAAAGGAGAAGACAAGGAGCAGGGGAAAAGAGGTTTAGTCTGTGCCTTTGGGGCAAAACCCCACAATAACCGAAACACTGTGTGGAAAAGCCTTGATTGTCATTCTAAGAAGAGCAAACCAAGAGCACAAACCAAGCTTTTGGTCTCTGAAGCTCTGTTTTATCTGAAAACAAAGGAACATGAGATAAATGGAAAATAAAGACATTCAAATTTCCCTTCTCAGGCATGAAAGAGTGAAAGAATCACACACAAAAAAATCTCCTTCCTGACATGTCTTTGGGAGATTGGTTCTTTTTTTAAGTCTTGGTCTAAAGCTAAGACTTCCAAGGACCTACTGAACTACAACAAACTCTATACGGTCTTCTATGAAAACATCTTTCTGTTACGTCCAAGTCACAGCCATGATTATCCACTGGGAAGGTACAACATTCCCTCATGTGTAAACATCCCACTTAACCTCACATGCAGCAGCCAGAATAAGACAAATGCAAATCCTCCTTCTCTGTTGCTCTGCCATGGCCCATCAATCAGAAAGGAGAACAGACATGCCTTCCAAATAGAGCATTTTAATCATATTGTTGAAGTCAAGCTCCTCTGAGCTTCATCTCTTATCAGCATCTTAGCTCTGATGTCAGTAGCTGAATTTATGCAGAAAACGACTTAAGACAGCTCCTGCATCTCCCAGTAGAGCATAAACTATTGGTTAGAGTAGTCTTTTGATAGAGAGATCTTATATCCCTTCCAGTTAAGACCCCAGGTCTTTCAGTTCCTGTAGAATGCTGTAACTACTGGGCTGTTATGCAAAAGACAGCACAAATCTCAGGTTCTGGGGTTTAGGAATTTAGGATTAACTTTCTGGAGAAAATTAGTACCTCTAGAAGGTGATGATTCAGCTTAATTAAGAAACAATGACTTATCTTCATTAAATATAAAAGAAGCCTTGTTTGTCTGGGTTCCTAACCTCAAAGAAACAATGCAGTAATGCACGCTAAGTAGAGGAGCAGGGCTCAATGGCCTTGAGCAACCTTGCCTGGACCCATCACCTGCACCATCTCCCTGTGGGACCAGAAATACTGTTTAAGCGTAAGCCTGGTCACCCAGTCTTTGTTTGGATTTTCCTGCATTGTTGGTCCACCTCTTTGGAGCCTTGCCTCTGGCCCTGCATCCTGCACAGACATCAGACCTATGCAGTAGGCAGCTTGCCTCCTGGGTAGGCTCTTTGTGTGTGCTTTGTAGCTCATCTCCAGTCCTGCCTTTATCCCCCTATCTTGGATGTACCCTTGGACCTATGATTTAGCCTTGTCTCCATTCCTGTTTCTGGCTCTATCTCCTTTAGCTCCTGACTGGGCTTGCTGGATGGATCCCAGACCTGGTTCATCGCCTGCTGTGTCTACCACTGCTGCCAGCCCCTGTTACCAGCAACTGGCAGGATGCACCCCATGGGTGAAGGCATTGCATGTGCTGGGGTCACCTTTGGCTCTCAGCTCCATGTCCAGACCGTCCTGCTCCCTGACAGGTGGATCTTGATCGAAGTTGCATGTGTTGCCGTATCCTGTGCCGAGTGTGGCAGGAATGTGCGAGCTGTGATCTGAGCAAGCCTAGCAAAATGGGCCCTTAGGTGGTTTAGGCATTTGAATTTCCAGAGGGCCTTAGGTAGGTGCCCAGATGCTCAGCTCCACCCAAAAGGTGGTGACTTAATGTCAGATACCAGCAGGGTATTAGCCATCTAAAGATAATGGCCCCTAAACATAGAGGAGCTGGAGCAATCCAGTTTCATCAATCTTTAGAGCTAAAACGTTTTGTCTCTGTTGTATTTAGAACACCTTTATTTTATTTTGCATTGTGGCTTTGATGTTTATGTACCTTCTGGATCATAGCACAGCTTTCCACTCATTTTTCTGACAATCTCCTGTCAATTAGGTTATAAACTCTTTTATGGAGGAATTCGTGTTACAGGTGTGTCCAGCATTTACCATAATAAAGACTCACTTTCAGCTAGAAGTCTCTAAGCACTACTTTAAGAGGATATAATCATGCCACCAACAGTGATATGTCTGTGTAAGCGTTGGTATCAGTTGAGTTAATGATTTTTGCAAGGACCTGGAGCATCTTTTCAGTTTTCTGTGCCTCATACTTCTACACTAGCAAGAGGCAAATCATATTTACGAGTGCCACAGGACAACACAAGATAATAAAGCTGTCTGAACATCACCTATCACATAAGCAATGTCTTTTAGAAAGAAAATATTCCTAGAAGTGTGATCCCCCAACTTACTTGTGGTTTTAGCATTTTGATGGAGAAAAGAGGAGTCGCATTAGCTGCATTTGTACAGATACTCATATTCACATATGAATCCACACCTATTTATGACTGGAATTTTCAGTTTGAAGGCCAAGAGAAATCTGGTACAAGTGACAGAATCTGATCTTCTCTCTTTTCCTCACAGCTGCTGGAGAAATTTGTAATGCAAAAGGCACAGGGTGAAGCAGGTTTGTATATTTGGGATTCAGCATTTCGTTTAAAGCCTGCTCCCAGAACTGCTGTAATGATATGGGTGAATGTTGATTTCTATTAAATACACTGCAAATATGTACAGCATGTTCTGTCCCTGGGAAGATGCCACTATGAAGACATATCGCAGCTGAATTGCCAGAGAATTCAAGTGTGATGGGGAGGGGGAGGCGGAAGGAAGGAAGGCACAAAGAACAAAATGTCCCCGCAGCCACCCACGAGGACAAACGCCTAGTGAGATATGAATCAGCAGCAGCCAAGGAAGCCCTGGTGCCTAAAGGGAATTATGTAAGAATCTGAGATAAGTGGTGTCACCAGCACCTTTGGGTATTTCTCAGGCATTTAACTGTGTCACCTAACCTGAGAATAGATACCCAGAGCTCTCCTCTACTATATGGAGAAAGCCAAGCAGCTGATGAGGGCGATAACTTTAGTAAGGAGCCTAGAGCAGACAGGCTTGTAAATTAGGCATCTCAGGTAAATGCTCTTTGGATGTGCTGAATGCAAGCCTTAAGCTTAAATCTGCTGTTTAAACACTTTGTGGGCAGCTCTTACTGTCCAGCCTCATAGATAGTGGTCTCCTTGGAAAGGTACCTATCTTCCCCACTCCAGTACTCTGTCACAAAGGAGAGATGTCAAAAGAATAATGATAAGGCATTATTACCATAACGATAAGACGTTATAAGAATAATCATGAAACAACAAACTGTAAACTCTTCACTAAAAAGGTAGGCCTCTGCACTTTTACTGACCTTGACAAAATAGGGACATCTGTAGAGCCTTGAGACACAAGAATTGGCAATTTTCATTGCTGTCACCTACTCAGCGAAGTCAGCAGTGATCAAACTGTGTTCTCACACATTGATATCTCCTAAATCAAATATTCAACTAGGTCTCCTTGGCTTACGAGTATGACCCTTTGTAGATCCTTTCTTCCTGCACTGGGGAGGTCTGGAGTGATTTAACTCCCTAGACTAAGCACATGTAAAACTGTTCACAACTAATAAATCACAATTGTTAGCACATATTTCTGAGAAGGTAATCATGATTTTGATATTCAGCTGCTAATTTTGAAGCCACATTAGGACTAAAGAGATACTAGGTTGTGTATGATTTGGGTGTTACTACCATAGGAGCACAGGGAGAACAAATTTCAGTAATACTTCAGTTGCAAAGTCACTTAGTTTTTGTGATATTTAGCATTTCCTTTGGGGGACATCAAACAACAGCCCCTAGGCTCTACAGATGTCCATACTGTGATTCCAGTTTGCTTCTTGGAATGGCTGTCCTATACTCTTCTGAACTTTTCTCTGACTGTGGGGAGTATAGACAGGAATAGGAAGGCAGAAGAACTTAAATTAAGAGAAAGTGTCAGAGTAGTATTACTGGAAGGTCTGTGCTCAAATGTGGCACAGCCATGTGACTTCACTATGTGATTTCAAGCTATGTGGAGCACAGCCACAAGTACAGCTTCAGTAATTTTGTAGAAAAGAGGCAGTTACAGGGTTTATCACCTCAGTGGTCAGTAGGTATGGGATCAAGGTCATAACAGATGCGCGCTGAGGACTGCTGCCACTCACCATTTAAGGCAGCCAATTTCTGCAATATTTGTGGTCCATCAGTGGGCTCTTTAAGGGCATGAGCAAGATGGTCCTTACAGAGAAGGTGAAAAAAACAAAAGCCCTTATACACTTGGGAGAATTTGCTTATTTATCAAACACATGACTACAGTTGGTAAAACACAGAGAAATTTCAGTGGAGAGAGGGAAGAGGAAGACAGTACACAGGTGGAAATGTCAAAGAAAGAAGTCTAAGAAAGCATAACATCACCTGGGCAATTCTATCTCATGTTATACAAGTTATGATACGAGTTTTTGCATAGTGATCATTCATAAGCAATATATGTTGAAACATTGTATCAGTTCAATGACATGAAAATGGCTGATTTTATACACTTGAAATGATATATGTCAAAGGCAGAGATTTCTCATCTATGATTGTCTATACTCATGTTCTTGTCAATGTGCAGAAAGGCCATATAGAAATGAAGAGAGATGAAATCTTTAACACAATAGGGAAGACAGAATTTATATTGTTTGATCCTTTACTCTCAGACAATGTTTTTTTATTATTATTTACTTTGATTACAACACTTCAAAACTTTAAATGTATAATAAACTTCAATGCTTTGTTTAGTTGTGTCCACAGGCTCACAAAGGTGAGATGAAATGAGATTTATTTTTTTCTTTTTTAATAAGCCTAGTTGTGATTTAACCCCAGCCAGCAACTAAGCACCACACAGCTGCTCTCTCACTCCCCACCCACCCAGTGGCATGCAGGAGAGAATTGAAAGAGTAAAAGTGAGAAAACTCGTGGGTTGAGATAAAGACAGTTTAATAAGTAAAGCAAAAGCTGCACACACAAGCAAAGCAAAACAGGGAATTCATTCAGCACTTCCCATGGACAGGCAGGTGTTCAGCCATCTCCAGGACAGCAGGGCTCCAGCATGCGTAACCGTTATTTGGGAAGAAAAAGCCATCACTCCGAATGTCCCTCCTTTCCTTCTTCCCCCAGCTTTATCTGCTGAGCATGACGTCCTATGGTCTGGAGTATCCCTTGGGTCAGTTGGGGTCAGCTGTCCTGGCTGTGTTCCCTTCCAACTTCTTGTGCCCTCCCAGCCTCCTCGCTGGTGGGGTGGGGTGAGAAGCAGAAAAGGTCTCGGCTCTGTGTAAGCGCTGCTCAGCAGTAACGAAAATATCCCTGTGTTATCAATACTGTTTTCAGCAGAAATCCAAAACATAGCCCCATACCAGCTACTATGAAGAAAATTAACTTTATCCCAGCCAAACCCAGCACCGCATAGCAAAAATAACATGACAGTTTATTGAAAGCTCTTGAAGTTTTGAAGATTTTGCTATTTATTGTTTTTGGTCAGGAAATGTTTATTGGATCAAACTTAATTGTTCCCAGAGTTGCTATGCTGTTAGGTGTATATCTCTGAGCCAAAATCAAAATCTGATAAAACTTCATCATAAAAATATCATAAAATTTTCAAAATATAGATGTCAAAGTTAAATATTCCACATTCCAATACTATTTTTAAACAACATTACTGGAAGGGCACATTTTCATTTACAGCATTCCTCAGTGAAATTGATACAAATTTTACAGCTGACCTCAATGTGAACAATTTCTTAACAAAAATATGATCACAAGTTATAGACCTCAAGTGAAGTCAAGTTCTACACTTATAAACTTCCCAAGGATTACACTAATACTTGCTAAAACAAACAAACCAATGCACAGAAAGGTTCTTAAAATAAGAATACTTTTGCTTTGTATGCGTATTTCATATAGGTTTTGTACCTTTAAATTTCCAGTGAGATTTTGAAGCTTCTGTAGCATTGAAAGTTAATAGCAGGGCTTTTGAATGGTATTTTAATCTACTGACCCTCAAGTTTATTTTACATAATAAGTAAATCACTGTCTCTTATCAAAAGTACTTTCTTGCTGAGCTACCTTATTGGTGAATTTCAGTTCCCTACTGACAATCCTTTATAACAAGAAGGGATTATTAAATTTTTATTAGCATCAGCTTATACTCATTTTATCCACCAACTGACATTTCTGCTAATTGAGGATAAATGCACTAGTCTGATACCTCCCCAAAACATAGAACATATTAAAAGTCTCAGCACAAGCTGAAAACTTAATTAATATTCATTGTGTTTCCTGGATGCTACTGGTTGCCTGAACGAGAGTCTTGCAGATAAAGTTGAAATTGCAGACTCTACAATATCACTATTTGGCACATTTTTTTTTAATTATTAAATAGAAGCGATATATCTAAAGTTATTAGCAAAATGTTAATGTAATGACTTTAGTCATTACAGACCTTTTTGTGATAAACTATGCTCCTGTGGAGTCATTAAAGAACACCAGCCAAATGCTGATTTCCCGTTCAGGAAAATTTCACACACACTTGAAAAATGGGAACATAGTAAGGAGTACAGAACTGGGCCTCTTTTGTGGTAGTAATGATTAGAATTGGTAAAAAAAATGGACATCTTTGGTTATTTTCATCAAGTCTGAGCAGAAACCTTAGGGCAATAATTATTGCAAGTGACAGTTGTTTGGTTGGGTTTTTTTTTTTTTTGTGAAGCCACTTCCCCCAGTGCTTTGTTATTATTCTCTGAAATGGCTGTATTTTAATGTGAAATATTGTTATTCCAAAAGGTTTCAATTACCTAAACTGCAGAGTCCTTCTTTAAAAACTTATGTAGCTCACAGTTATATAATCAGCTGCTTAGCTATTTCTCAGTTTAGATAAGGAATCCAGGAACTGCAGCTTTTAGATAATGACCACAAAAATGGAGCAGAAAGGAGAGTTCTTTCTTTTCAAGGAAACGCAAATGGATAATTTTTGATACCCTTTTTTTGTTAAGAATAGGGCAGATCACATCGAATGTACAACACTAACACTTTCTCATCTAACTGCAACTGTCTTAAAGATAATATTGATTTAGACAAAGGAGAAAGAGGTTAAAGAAAGTCTATGCCAAATTAAATACCAGTTTATTGTGCCACTGAGTATGAATATAAGTATATCACTGGATTTATTTGACCAACTAATCTCTGGAATATGCTTTTCTTAAGTAATCAATTTTTTGTTTGCATTAATAATTAAATTAGGATGGAGTCCAACTGAAATATAATTAGCAATTCAAATCAGAATCAAATTTGTGAAAGGTATCCTGAATTTCAATTGTAGATGATTCACAGGCATGGTAGGAATTTTAAGGCTTTGGAATTTTATAACATTTTACTTTTCATATGCTGGCCTCATCCAGCCACTCAATATTTTACAGTAACAAGTTTCATACCAATCAAACAATATGAAATTAAATGAGTTGGAAATCTGTGTTACCATTTTCTATGCTGATTTGACTGTTACAGTATAAAATTATTGGCAATAAATTAATTAAAATTAATGACAATTAATTTTAAAATCATAATAATATAATTTAATTTCACCAGGTTTATTGTAAATTCTTCATTACATATTGTGGTAAATATCAACGCAAAAGTTCTTATTGTTCCACAAACTCAGAAATCCACTTATACACTGATTATGACTTTCATTTCATTAACAGTATTTTCACCTGTTTTTATACTTTGTGACATTTTGTTTCAGATTTTTGCCCTGGGAATTTTGTTAAGCATAGCTTGACTGAGAAAATAGAAGGAAAAAGGAACACATATTAATAGGTATAGTAACTTAATGAACCAAAGAGAGTATTCTATTCAGAGTGTGGCTGTCACAGTTTACTGCTACTCTCTTTGCCTGTAGTTTTTTTTTAACAAACATTTAAGAGGACATTGTCTTTTCTCACTGAAAAATATATGCTAATATCATTACTATTGGTATTCTAACTCACTGAAAAGCTCTACTGCTTAAATTTTGAGAACACAGGTTGTAATGCCATTATGGGAAACACTCAGAACCTACCAGGATCTGTCCCATTGTTTTTTTATAGAGGAATAGGAGAATAAAATTTTAATATTGTAAATATTTGCTAGGAATCTCAGTTTAGAACCAGAGACTTCTTGGAACATGAGCAGAATGGAACGAAGGATTCCAGATGTGAAGTTTGCTGATTAAACTACCCTTTTTTTGTTGAAAGTGGACAGAACTGATACACACATAAATAAGCTGTCACACATGCTCAAGTTGTATATCGTTCAGCTACATGCATACAGGACCAAGCATATGGAAGAACAACAGTGTTATAAAACCACCCTGCATTTATTTGATACAGCTGGCTCTACACAATATTCCTGTAACATATAAAACTATAACATCTGGCCTTTTGCTGTCTTTCTTTGAAGTATTATTCAGTTGTGATAGTCAATCAAATTTATAACAATGTAGATGTGACCTGCCTATACTGACATAAGCAATGCACAAATTGAACAAGCTCAGTAATGCTTTCAGAACTTAAACTTCTTAGTATTCCCATAATGATGCTCATTTGGGAAGAAAACAGAAGAGAAGTGGTATTGCCCTCAACCTGGGTATTTCAGCAAGACAACTGCTAAAGTTACAAATGTTTGAATCCCTGGAAAAAATATGTTATTATCATTAAAAGAGGAAAGCAGCAATTTTGTTCAAGTTCTACCACCTTTTCTGCAGCTCTGTCCTCTCTGAAGAGATCTGCACAATCTGCTTCCACTATTATCTAAATAATAATCATTAAGGACTCTATCGACAAACTCACTGTTTTCTGTTATCTAAAGAAGGTTACAGTGCCCACTAATATAGTCTTAAAACTACTGAAACTCATGTGAACACCAATAGCTTAACTCTGATCTGTGGTATTCAGCAAAGCTATCATTAAACACAACTGCTTGTGAAAACATGCACTCTAATGTCTTTATTGGCATTAATTATTTCAAAAAATAACAATTTTGAGTACTTGTATCAGAATGTATCACAAAAACACATTCTCTAGTATTTATAGTTATGATGAGCTTGGTTGTAATCCTACAGTTACTTAAAATGGGATTATTCCTGCTATAGATGGTTATAGATTATCCCTATTAGAAGGGATGTCAATGTCTTTTTCACAAATAAAATAGTCTTTCTTAATGAAGACCTCTTTGCATATGTTTATTGAATGCAAAGAAAACACCCAAAGCAAAATGTACCTTTGTTCTGAAATTGTCTTGAAATGTTTCAGAAGCAACTACAACTTAGAATATATTCCATTATTTCTTTTTCTGATAAAACACACACAGGCACACAATCAAGTTTGTATTTCAAATATGATGACAATTCGACTTGACAGATATATTTGTTGAATTAGCTTATAATACATTTGGGGACACAGACACTGAAATATCATTAAAATTCCAATCCTTATCCAGATGAAAATCAATCTACAAAGAGATTTAAGTTTGCTGAGTTTTAGAAATGTTTAACATTTTAGCACTCTGATTGCAGGTTAGAATCTAGAATTCCAAATCAGGTACCTGAATTGCAGATGCATTCACATAGCTGAGCCCCTTCAGGCAGGACTCACAGCAGGGACATGCTAATTTGTCTTCTCAGAAATCCCAACGTTCTCCAGATGTCAGACATACAACATAGCAGAGGGCCAAGCCCCCAATCTTTTTCTCAATGTCAGCAATAAAGTTTTCTCTTCCTTAAACTCCCAATGGCCTGCTTATTTAAAAATACACATGAAGGAGAAAAGTAAGTGCTGATAATAGTAGTAGTAATACCATCACCATTATTACACATCTTTGAGACTTTGTCCTAAGCTGAAAGCAATAACTTCTGGCATCACCTGCTGGGATATGTAACTGCAAACATGACTGGTTGATTTGGCAATAGACAAATGAGGAAAATCTCAGCCCTGAAAGGCTCTTACCACCTAATCATAGAACTATATATCTAGGTGATATTTTGGAGGGGCTTGCCCTCTCAGAATTAAATATTTGCATTCTAGGGCTAATTGCAGGAGGTTATATAACTGGGTGGTAGTACTGTAGATCTAGTTAGAGCCAGTTTACTGTGTTTCTAAAGGCAGATATCAGTTTAGAGGTTGTAGGAGAACAAATTGTTGTTGGGGTCACAGAGCCTGTGCAAAAGTAGGTGGGTGTAGAGACTATTAGATTTTCCAGGGGTGAGTTCAGTGTGAAATACTGCCTCTATATTGAACAGACATTTTCTTATTGTTCAACGTGGTTTGTGTGCAAACCCATTTCCAAAGGTAGTTCCTGTGCTTCTTTCAGGAAAACCAAATCCACTTATCGCTCTTCCACAAAAAGTCCCTGCCTTTACTCTCCTTAGTGAGGAGAGGTTTAGCTGGACTTGCTCCTGCCACAGAGGTGAGCAGAGCAGTGCCTGATCACCTGGAAGACACCGGGAGAGCATGGGCTCACTCTTTCTGCTGCCAGGGTCAGGGTGAGTAAGGGGAGCACTGCTAGAAGCAGAGCTAGAACTGGAGAGTTGCCTGGAAGCAGAGCAATAGAAAAGAAATATCTGCTGTATTATACATTTATTTTTCTTCCCTGGTGTTCTGCATCCCATTTTCCCCAAGCAGTATTGGAGTCAGGGTTCAGATAGCTAGTGCTGCGCTCAGATTTAACAACCAGTCCTTGAAGGCTGGTAACCAGACCAGTCAAACACAATTAACAAAACTGTAAACCAGCTTCCTTTTGTGATAGTAAAATAATATTAATGTATGTAGTAGTACAATATAGGACAGTTCAGAATAGCTCTGATCAGTTCTGATACTAGTTCTGATGTTTCTATTAGTTCTAACTGTTCTGATTAGTTCCATTTTTCTGATTTTGAATCATGGTGCCAGCACAGCTAGCTGATTCTGGTATGTATACACATTAAAGCAAGCTCTCCTATGCTATTAGATGTGAGCAGCTTCATTAGACTGTCACACAATTCTGTATCAGTAATTGGTCATTTGTATGAATAGCCCTAGGGAGGCTGTTATCATTCTGTTCCTGAATTTTCTATGCCTCTGCTATCTTTTAATGTCAAAGTTCTGTGCTACAGCTTTGTGACTATTTGCTTTTACACATACTTTTACTGTAATGTCATTGATAGCTCCCTTCACATATTAATGGTGTTTAGAAGCATATACATGCACACATACACACACATACAGATATATGTATATAAAATACCTTCTTCACTATTTATTATTAATATTGAATTATAGCAATGTTATTGGTATAAAGTACAATTTAGATCTTTTCAGTTATAACATTAGCAGCACATGCTGCTTTAATGGCGATATCCAATGTCCTCCTTCACAGATAAAAGTAGCAGTCTCTCACCCCTGGTCTTATTCAATACAAAATCACTGACTGCTGGACTGAAGCCTGAAGTCAACCTTGCAATTGTAATGCAAGTTCTTCCTATTTATTCCTGGATAAATCTCATTTCTCATTTGCAATAGAGTCTATCATAAAATAACCAGAACTGAACAATTTACTTAGAGCTGTGATAAGTTTGGTTTTGTGTTCAAAATGGAAAAAATACCTGCAAATATTTTTATAAAATGATCATTGCAAATTCTTTCCAGATTGTCTAACAATTCTTTCCATCTAGCACATCTTGCAAAAAATCGCCACTGTGCTGGTTACTTTTAACTGAAAAAAAAAAAAAAAAAAAAAATTAACCCCAAAACAGATCCCATATTTTTTTATGTACCTTGATTGGATAAGATTTTTGGTAAATATACATGCACAATAGATAAATATTTTTGTTCGGTTGGTTTTTTTACCCCTATCCTTATTATAAACACCACTGGAATTGATCTATTTGAAACATTTATTACTCTTTCTCCATGTTTCTACTTACTATGGTAGTTTTCCAATTTAGAAAGAGTAATTTAATATTCTCTATTTTAAGAAGATGAAAAAAAGATAGCAGAAAGTGGAAAACATATTTCTAAAGATGGGGTGGGGGATGTGTATCGGGTTTGCATGGTAAGGTTTTGGTAGCGAGGGGCTACAGGGGTGGCTTCTGTGAGAAGCTGCTAGAAGCTTCCCCTGTGTCTGACAGAGCCAATGCCAGCCAGCTCCAAGACAGACCCACCGCTGGCCAAGGCTGAGCCCATCAGTGACAGTGGTAGTGCCTCTGGGATAACAGATTTAAGAAGCGGGGGGGGGGGGGGGGGCAAGGGGC
>JAOBAS010000027.1:47656479-47685810 GCA_025311575.1 Elanoides forficatus
GTGGAGTGAGGAGCAGAAAAGCCCTTGGCTCTGGGTAAGCACTGCTCAGCCAGAACAAAAACATCCCTGTATTACCAACACTTTTTCCAGCATAAATCCAAAACATAGCCCCATACCAGCTACTATGAAGAAAATCGACTCTTTCCCAGCTAAAACCAGTACAGCCCTCACTTTATCAGTGTGCATGTTAGCATTTTAGTAGTTGTCTTACTGTGGATTTAACAAGATACTTGGTAAAAGCTAAAAATGTAAGTTTCCATTTTATTTTATTTAATATCTAATCTGAAAATAGTGTTAAGGCAATTAAAACCATGCAAAATGAGAAAAGATCTGTTGAAGTCACTAGGCTAAAAATATTGAGATTTGTACAGACCCCTGAAGTGCTCATCTTCTAATCAGTACTCTAATTCCTTGCATATGACAAGTCAGACCCTAGCCTTTTTCAAATTCCTGAAATCAGAGTGCTGTCTATTTACAGAGAGCATTTTTTTCCCACTTTCCTCATTATCTGTGTGGTCCTGGATCAACACCAAAGTTTGTTTAAAAGGGAAGTTCAAAGCTACTTAGAAGATTGGACACCCATTCTATTTTAGTTTTTTAATATATCATCAACTATTCACCATGGTTTCAGAAATCCACAGTAAATGTCCCCTCTACATCATCTATCCTCCATTTCTTGCAGTTTGCTAAAATCTAGTGGGTAAAGCTTCCGAAAGTTGTGGAAGAGCCTATTTTGAGAGGACTTGTAAGTAGGAACACATTAATGGGTATCAGGTGCAGCTATGAATTTAATGAATGGTTTGTTGGAAATCACATTAAATAGCAACATCCGTCTGCAGATGAGCTCCGCAATGTCCTTATTTCAAGCCCAGGCAG
The DNA here is from genome assembly GCA_025311575.1 of Elanoides forficatus. Lineage (NCBI taxonomy): Eukaryota > Metazoa > Chordata > Aves > Accipitriformes > Accipitridae > Elanoides > Elanoides forficatus. The sequence goes on from JAOBAS010000027.1 coordinate 47,657,356, forward strand.
ATGGAGGATTTGCAACGCGCTTACTGTTTTCTGGTTCATGCAGCATTGCTTGCTTGTAAATACATTCACAATCATGCTTGAAAAGATTTGGAGCTTGACTGTCCAGCCTTTTATTTTTGCAGCTTCCTCTTCAAAGTAATGAGTGTAGAAAGAATGTAACAAGGTTCATCATGAGGATTAAACTGATTTAGGATTTTGTCCTGCTCCAAAAAATCCACAACTTTTTTTTTTCCTCTCTCAAACAGCTTTAGCCTGAAGAATGGAGGTGAAAGGGAAACTGTCAGGTTCTTTTTAAAATTGTCATTACTTTCCGATGTTAAAGTAAATTTTGAAGTTTCATATTTAGGAATCAGAAAGGGGAAATGCCACATCAGGTGTCAACACACTATATGTTAGCAAGTCACATCATACAGCTCTTTCAGAGCATTGCTGTAAATTAATTTTTAATGTTAATATTTAAAAATATCCCAATTTATTTTCATTTTCAGCCATTTGCAATCCAATACCTCCCACAAGATTTATATATGGCTGTCTACTGTGGAAAGAAGAGGTGAAAACACTTTCCCAGGAAATTATTTGTATGGTACATGAGTGGATAGCCTGGACTAGCAGGTACTACTTTCTTCCTTTAGCTCTTCCTAAGGATATGAAAGGAATTAATCCCTCATATACTGTGTGAGCTGTAGGCTTTTTTTTTCCCTATGTTTCAAATAAAAAGGATAACAGAGGAAAAGTAAGAGCATATTGAATATTGATTTTTTTTGTCTCAAACATGAGTGAGTCCATTTTGTGAATGGGTACAAAAAAGGACTGTTTATTGATATCCTGATCCTAAATGGCTTCTGAAAGTTGCTGATCAGTAACTGGACCAAGTTTAACCTCCTGCATATAACTATCCTCTCTCTTGCTTTAGAAAGCAGATCATTTAGACCAAGTTTTTGAATGACAATGTTACTGAGTTGATGAGACGAGATTTCACAGAGACATACAAAAGCAGTAGAAAGGTGCGAAAATGTTCATTTATAAGATTATACTGGTTAAAATACAGAATGTAAAGTATCTTTCTATAAAATTAAGTTCCAGGTAGAAAAAATAGTCTTAATCCTGATCTCACTTCTACCATGTTAACATAGCCTCATTGACTTCAAAACTGCACCCAGTAGACAAGTAACGTAAATATACACTGTTGAAGTCAATGGGTCTCTGATGACTCACATCAGTTGGAGTTGCAGTTCAGCTTGTTGTCTGCAGAAATTTCCAAACTTGGAAGCTCTTTCTCACATTTCTAGCAAAGTCAAAACAGGTCTTTGTGAAATAACTGCAGCAAACAGTAAATGATGTATGAAATGAAATATCTCATCCATCCCGTACATGAAGAATGTGCAGAGGAAGCTTTGCTGCTTTCACCACGCAGTTTCAAATGAGTCCCTGATGCAGAACCATCATTTGCGTGGAGTAATGGGAGGAAGGGGGTGATGCTGTCATTCTTATCTGCTGTCAGGTATGGCAATTCCATACAGAGAGATTCAGATTTTATCCTTTCCTCGTTTTATGTAATAAATACCATCCTATAGTATCTCAAGGAACTTCAATTGAGTTTGATGGGAGCTGAGCCTGCAGTGCTGGGGATCTATTCACATCTATATAAATACTATACATTAAGTTAAATTTTTATTTATAACAGATCTGATCTCTTAGCACATGTCTATGCTACATAGTGAAGTGATGTGTTAAAAACCCCTAAGTTTTCCATCAATAAACTGGCATATCTAGTGTCTTGATATACAAATGTATTGTCTAGGGTCACAAAACCAGTAGTGATTTACCAGCTTGGTGATGTGTTTGAGCTAATATTGCTTGCAAGACATTGCTCATGCAGCACCAGCTCTGCACCACATAGCATTCAAGCCTTCAGAAAGTCTGCATTTCACCTGAATTCCTCCATTTTGAAGTTAGCTGGTTCATGCAATTATCTAGGTTTTTTTCACTAGGCAGGTCCAAACAGTAGTTCACCTTACTGAATATAAACATCTCTCTGAACAGCTTTATGAGCTTAGTCAGAGCGGAAGGCACCTAGAGGACTGGTTTAAATCATCTCAGTCCAGTGAAGTTAGGTGTGGTGAACCCCACCTGCACGTGACAAATAATTCAAGTCATTGTAAGATTTCTGCTGTGTACAACTACAAATATTACAAAAGTGAAAAATGTTCTTTTTGATTCTGTACCGGGAGAAAAATGAGTTCTAATAAGTTCTGAAATTTAAAAAAAAAAAAAAAAAAAAAATGCCACAGCAAGGCTGAGGAAGCTTCTGAAAAGGAACATTTGTTTCCAAAACTGTGCTCATTTTTAGTGACATGAAGTCTTTGTTTCCTAATATGATGAGCAAATGAGCTTTGCAGTATGCTTATGTTTTTGAAAACCTGAACCTGCAGATATTTGATTTTTTTGTTGGTATCTTCTATGACAACCATGTCTAAGCCGCACAGGACAGAATTTTAACTAGGATCATGCAACCATTCTCTGCCTATGTCAGTAAGTTTTTCTCACCGTAATATTATGGATGGACATGGATTAGACTCTGTGGTGACTACGTGGGGACTGGTTTCCAGTAGCACTCAAGCAGTCAGCAAAGCAGCTCATATTCAGAGTATGGGTGTTCAAGCATCTTTAAAATTCATGCTGTTTTCATACATCACATCTCTAAATTCTTAGCCTCCTCTATTATTCATTTGACTGTGAAGGTCTGCTTGGCAGACGTGTGGTAGGAAATGTAGCCATCAGGCTTGGGGTGCTTCCGAGTTCCAGTGCGCTCTTCCTGAAGCTTTGTCAGAAACAGTTTGCTTGTCTCTGAAAGCAGCGTGATATGATCACTCTTGGCAGTAACAGTTTCCCCCACGTATTTTGTTTTGTTCCAAGAATGCCAAGAAAATGTTCCTTCTTTTAGAAAATAGTCTTCTCCCTGCTGAATTCACATTAAGATATCCTCAGAGGGCTTTGCTGTCACCTTCTGTAGGTTAAAACAACAGGATGTTCCCCCTTCCTCCCCCTAACTTTGAAGAACATCACACTGGGTTGCCTTTTAAAGCGTTTGAGCTACAGTCTGTTATCTACATGTAGTCAGCATCGTGCCAAAGAGCAGCATCTAGGAACCTGAAAACTGCATCTGCTTTTTACTAGAAGAGAATCAACATGCAGAGTTATTAGATATCCTCATTCTCGACCACTCTGTAGGATATGTGAATGTGGCAGCTGCTGCTGTGAATTCTGTGCAGTATGGACACATCCAAGCTAACGAGAAACTAGCCTGCTAAGACAGAAGCAACCATTTATCCTGTCCATTCCCAAATGTCACACAATTTTCTGTGCTGTTTGGTCCAGCCTGCTTGGGTCACAAGCCAGCTAATTCCAAAGCAGTCCATATGTATTTTTTCCAGATGATAGGTACAGTGGTGCAGCTAAGGTTCATGACAGAATGGGTAAGAAACGGAAGATTTCCATACCTCATGTTGCTTATCTACCTCAATAATACATATCTATCTATTTCCAAAAGGGATGGAGGGGTTGACAAGCTGATGCTGACATGAGAGCATCGTATCAGCTGGCCAGAGCAAGAGCTCCACAGAGGAGGTAGCATGGAGTTGAAGAGTTCAGATGAGCATGAGGGAAAAGCACAGTGACACAGCATGAGCAAGGGAAGCATGAAGTCTTCCATCCCCAGAGCAGGCCATTGTAAAAGGGAAACTTTTTCCCTTTCCTGCATTTTGGAGTTTGCAGGGGCTTTGACACACAACAAAGTTATCATGTGTTGATCATTTATCAGCTGAACCTTAGTAACTGCTCATGGTGAACAGGATGTGCTTTGACTTCACTTAAGCCTCTTTTACTGGCTGCTAAAAGATATGAAATTACCTTTGCCACCTTTGGTTTAGAATGAAGATCCATCTTATGGTATTTGGAGAAAAGTTTAATTTAGGAATCTCTCACCTGGTTTAGTAACTAAAACCAGACCATGAGATACGGTCACTATGAGCAGAGAACAGATAAACCCTGTCCTCCCATCCCTTTGTGATAATATTTTCCTGACCCAGCAGCCAAAGCATCACTTTCCCAAACTTGTGTGCACTGGAAGACATACACATGGACACTGCTGCCAGCCCAATGATGTCCTTGGAGCTCTTACTCTTGGTCAACATTTAATATCACCTCAAATACCTACCCAAGAAGATAGGAAAATAAGGTCAAGATTACTTCTAATACCAAATACACTACCATAATGCATGATATTACCCATGTAATCCAGAGACACAAAGAGGAGAAAGAGCACTTCTAAGACATGTGCTTTCTTAGAACTCATGATTAATGAAGGGAGGGGGGGAGTGAGGAAAGACAGAGGGTGATTTTGGTTTGAATTGCCATTTTCAGAGAAATTGCCCCTACAGTCAAAACATTGATCCATTTTACCAGCGTTTTGATGCTACAGAGGAGTCATAGCAATCAAAAGGGTTTTTTTTTTAAAAAAAGAAAAAAAAAAAAGAGGAAAAAAGTTAGACTGAGTATTAAGGAAAACAGAACAAAAGAAAACACTTTAAAAAGAGAGCTACAGTGAATTCCTAAGAGAAATGGAAGAAATGCCAAAGCATTCACTGTATAATTTTTTTCTGGCCAGAGAAGAAAATATACTTTGAAGAACAATTCTTCATTATCGGGGCAATTAATTTTATTTCCTACTATAACTTTCCTATCTCAGGTTTCTATGAATATGTGAGCTAAGCCAATGGGGGAAAGCCATTGGCTTTGCAGCTCTGTAGCAGAAGAGTAGCATTAATGCAATTCTGTTACTAAAGACCTAAAACCTAATGATTTTATTTATTTTGTTTCTTTCGGGTGATGAAAGAATTCTAAGTGACAACAGCCTGTGGGAAAAAACTGAGGAATATGTAGGGAAATATAGCCATACTACTTTTGTTAACTGGTGTTCCCAATCCCAGCTTGAAACATCAGGTTTCTGTGACTATAGCTAAGGGAATATCTGTGTAATTACTTTAGGAAATGTGCCTGCTTTTGCTAAGCAGCAGAGCAGGTTCATGTTTCTTTGCAACTTCACTGTGAACTTTAATCTTTACGTTCGTGTATGTCTCGTTAAATACCTTCAAGGCTTTCCCCTTCTGCTACTTACAACTACATTCCTATTAAATCTGGCATTTCACTGTTGTTTCAAAAAGATTGAATATAGATTCTCTTATACATAGCTTGAACCTTTGATATTTGCATCCAAGTGTGTTCAAGGAATACCACTGTACAGTTACAGAAATATCCTATATACAAACACCCTATAAGAAATAAAGGCTTGGATGAGAGTCCTTTATTCTCTGAATAGGTGTTTTGCTTTTAATGCTATTTTTTTCTTGTTTACTTAGAAGGTTTGCAATCATACCTCTTTTCAGAAGAAATGATAATTCAGAGGAACTGGTCACTCTTGACAACAAAAGGATATTTTATGTGGTCCTCCATAGATCTCTTTTATCTCTACTTTGTCCCAAAGGGAAATAAACAAAATCATACAGGTCCAGCCACGTGACTTTCAGTTCATCAGAAATGTTGGAAGGAAACTAATAGCTTATCAATTGGAAACAGTATTAAAAAATCAGAAAAAAAAATACAGTGCATTATCCAGGCAGACACACTGAGAGAACAGATGAAAGATTAATAGTTCATATGTTTTTTGTTGTAGTACATTGACACCTTTGACCAAAGGGAGGGAAAATATCCTTCTGATAGAATTAAATAGTGATTTCTCAGAGATCTGCACTAGACTCTTAAAGGGGGTTAGCAAACAGAGAAGATCAAGACCTACATTTTCCTAGAGCCTGCTATGCGATCACTTCCATAGGGCAAAATAAGTCTAAGGAAGCAATTACATGTCTAAATTCTTTTATGCACATGTTCATAGACTTTCTTTTTTAAAACAGTAGCTCTGTGGAGTTATTGGTGTTTTTTTACTAGAAGAAATACAGTTGCATTTGAGATTTAGCACTAGATAATAGCAGAATTCATTTTGTGTTGCCCGTCTCTAAGTTTTATTTTACTTTTATAGAACTGGTTATGGATGTGGAGTATGTAATTGAGTAACATACCTTTTAAAAAAAATTTTTAAAAATTCATTCAGGGCAATTCCGATGTTTTCTTGGTTTAGTTTTACAAGGGAAGGTATTGATATTGTAAAAGCTGAGTGTAAACAGGCTATATTGCACTTGTCTAAACAGCGGGGCGTGCTCCTGTGCGTATAGGAGTAATTGTGCCCTCTCCCCTTTGCCAGCAGCGATGTATCAAACTTCTCCTGCGCACCCCCAGGGCTGCAGCACAGACGAACGTTGCTCTAGACATGGGGGTGCCCTGGGATGACGCTCTTGGATCAGAGCTGATGGTATACTGTGCAGCTGAGGTGGTCTGGAGACAATATGGGTATAACAGACCCCTTGTAATCATGAGGTACCCGGCACAAGCCTGTTCTGGAGAACACCTGGATGCCTGTCTCTGATGCTACCCTGCAAAAGGGTCACTGTGTGCTTACGGTGGTCAATTCCTCTATCTGTATCACCCAGTAAATGCAACGCCAGGTTCTCCGTCGAAGGTGGGAGGGAAGAATGGGCCAGAATGGTACAACAGCCACGTTGTGATGGCAGGTTCAGTCCACAAGCCTCTGCTTGAAAAGCCCTGCTGGTTCTCACAGGCTAAATCAGACACAGTGAGGCTGGTGCCTCACGAGCAAGGATCTGGGGCTCCCTCCAACCTCTGGGGCCTCTTCCTCCGCCCCAGTGTTGTTATGACTCTGAGACAGACTGGAGCGATCACCCCCACACCTTGTTTTAAACTAACAGGTGCCAAGTTTGGACACATGGGAGACAAGAGCCCTGGACCATCCATGTTCCATCACATCCCAGAAACAAGGTGTTAACACAGACAAAGTCTTCCTTTATAAAAATCATCTAAGCTGAATATATTTGTACCTAAGCATGAAATATTGTACAGTTTTCAAGTATACAGTTGTAATTATCTGCCAGTCACATCTATCCATAACTAACATTGATTTTGGGTACAAAACAAAACTCTCTACAGTAATGTATAAAGCCACTATGCAAAAGAAACCTCTCTGTGACTCTAATTTCTCTGGCTCTATCTGCAGACCTGAAAATTTTGCATTTCTCTACACAATGATTCATTCCTCTGTAATGATATTCCTTTTGTGAAGTGTCAATATATAATTAGAGGTGTGTGTTGTATGTCACTGTGTTAGTCTTACTACAAAACGTGAAGGTTCAGATCGACTCCTGTAAATCAGTAAAGCTCCATTAAAATCAATAGAGCTGCAGTGATCTGATATTCTTGTACATATTAATTTCATTATTTTCTTCCTTTCATGTAAATCAAAATATTGTTTTTTGAACTCAGATAACTTGTTTTTCTTAAATTTACTCAACATAATACTAGATTTTTATAGAAATAAATAATTACAGAGAATAGCTATAGTTAACAATAGGAAGATTAAATACAGAATGTTGTGTCATAGTGCAAAAAAAAGCAACTGATACCACATCCTGCTCTAATTAAAGTATGTTAATTATGGGAACAGATTTATTCAAATTATACTTTCTACGTGTAAGTGCAACATATAACAGATTTTTAAATATTTCTGCAAGCATGGAAGTAAGATAATTGAAATCCCTCACCTTATGTTTCAGTTAGAGTTAGCCAATTCGCATTTTCTAATGCCATATATGAAACACTACGTTACAGATAAAAAGCTAAGTGAAAAAGCTGAGTTACTAACTTTAATCACGAAAGATTATTTCAATACTATGAAGCCAACAGGAACAATGGGGGCTTGGTATCACTGGCTGTTTTCTGATTTGGAAGATTTCCAAAGAAACTCTGAACTGGAAAAAAGCTTTAGTCATTTGTACTCCCTTGGGCACCGTCTCCATTTAAAGGCACTCTGCTATGTGCATGTGCTGGATGACACGGTCAGGAAGTTGGCTAGTGATAGTATCAAGACAGATAATTTTAGAGCCATATCCCATTGCCACAGAGTTTACCTGAAGTAGTCCTTCCGCGGGTGTCAATGGACTTAGAGGCTCTCAGGCCTCAAATCAGTTTCTTAAACACAGGCAGCTAGTGTCAGCTGAAATGTGCTTGGGTATCTGAGACATCCAACTAGTACTAGGCAATATGAACCCATGACTTTCAGGAGTAACAGCTGAATCTAGACTTGTGGGAACCCCTCAGGTACAGAAAATGGCACTAAGTACCTCTGTGTGGGCAACTGAATTGAGCCCCCAGGGCTGAATTCATTTTCCCTAACTAGATTTACACAATGTATGTTTCTATACCTGAGTTAGTCTCCCTGTCGGACCTTTACAGACAGGACTAGGTACAGTGCATTTGACTTATTTCAGATGTTTACATTGGGATGAGATGTCTTGTCCCCAGTTGCTTTCACTGGCTCTAAAAAGATTTCAGAAAACTCAGTTATTGGCATCTTCAATATAGATACCTTAGCTTGATGCAGTGCTCTAAATGCAAACATTAAGGGTCATCTGCTATCCTGCCTGTATCTGAGTTGCCTAGTAGCTCACATAGTGCCCGTTTCATAACACCTCATCTGTTTACCCTGCAGAATGCCTTTGTGTGCTGTGGATCTACCTGCTTGCACGATTAGTGTCCCATAAGCCTTAGAAATCTAATTAAATCAAAGAAGAAGTTTATAGCAAATTCAGACCTTCGAATCCATCATTTTGACCACTACCTAGCCTGCCTACACTTTTTTCCTCTGATAATTAGTCACAGTACACCACAGAAGGAAAGTTCTTGTGGTTCCATTATTTCACAGCTTCCTGCCTCTGGCTGAGAAGAAGAAAGGGGTATTGGTACTGTAAGACATTAATTTAAGGCAGCAAGATGGTAACCGGAAGCTTTCCACTAACTTTAATGAACTTTGGACTGGAATCGTAAAGACAAAATCTCAACAAACACATTCACTGACAGAGTGACTTGCTGAAATAAGTCATACAAGGCTGATCAATGGTTTCACACTGTTCCCATGACCCTATATGCCTTCATGTTTCTCAGTATGATGCAATCTCTTCACACTGTCCCATGGCTATGGGGAATGTGTGTCTTGATTTCCATTTGAATTGTGAATCTACACTTCTCTGCTCTGAAGTATCGGTCCGCTGTGAGCTGGCCCTGGCCAGCAGCTACACACCCACACAGCCATTTGCTCACTCCCCTGTTCCTCCAGCCTCCCCACAGGATGGGGGAGAGATTAAGAACAAGAGTGAGAAAACTTGTGGGTCAAGATAATGACACTTTAATAAGTGAAGGAAAGATTTAAAAAAAAGAGAGAAAAAAAAAAGTGATGCAAAAATAGACCTTTGGCCAGTTGGGGTCAGCTTTCCAAGCTGTGTGCCCTTCCCAGTCTCTTGCCCACCTCCAGTCTAGTCACCAGGGGACCGGAGTGGGAAAAAGAAAACCTTGCCATCGTGCAAGCACTGTTCAACAATAGCCAAAACACTGGTGTGTTATCAACACTGTTTTAGCCACAAATCCAAAACACAGCACCACACAGGCTGCTATAAAGAAAATTAAGTCCATCCCAGCCACACCCAGTAGAAGTTCTAATGTCATCGCCTTCTTGGGGGCAAGGCAAAACCAGGAGTCCTGGAGAACCGCATGGTTTATCTATGTGCTACCACCTATTGAGGGTTGGACACAGTAAAGGGCTGAAGGTGTAAGATGAGTAGAGCAGGTCCAGAATCAGAGTGAACATCTCATCTGTTTGTAGCTCCCAAAGCAACTCAACAGTTGTTATTAAGGGCTAATTGTTGATTTGCAGCATGCATGGTCTAAAATGGAAAAGCAGTCAGACAGTATTCTTTGTCACTTCAGATCAGATTCCCAAAGGCAGAATGAAGGGTGCGTTGGATTATTTTCATATTGCCCATTTTTTTGGCCCTACCTAAGCAACAGCATAAATTTCACTCTAAAGGGAATATAGAAATAAATATATAGGTTTACATATTAAAATACACAAACCATTCACTGTGCTGTCTAAGCCTTTTACCAGGAAACCAGAATTTTTCTGCTTGTTTTCTAGCTGTTGGATCCCTCCCCACTTTGATTGCACATCCTTTCCCTCCTGCTCTAAAGAGACAGAGATCATCACCACATTTTAGTGAACATTTGCCAAGAGAAGGTGCTGGGTTTTATGGGAGGTGTTGGAAACATCTCAAAAATATAGGTTGTTCAGCAGAACACTCAGCTTTTAAATTGGTTTAGTTTTTTTTTTCCTCTGAAAAGTGTCGTATAAGCACACAAAATATTTTTTTGTGGCTGTTTGTGTGGAACAGCCAACTAGTAACAAGCTGGTGCTCAGTCCATCAGTAGTTTAAGTGTTTTCTTTGGAAACTCCAGCCTTGCCTTTTGTTTGTTTGGGGTTTTTTTCAGTTGAAAAAGCTATTGTTATCACACCATGCAAGCAACGGTGGGGCCAACTGTCTCAAATATTGCTTTGCTTGCAGCCTCACTGGCACTTATTTAATTATTGTCTCATTTCATTTAAACTACATACTGTAAGAACATCTTAGTACTTTAAGTCAAAGACAACATTTGAGAACTATTTTGTCACTTATAAATAGAGACTCAGAAAAGGATAGGGGCACGTGGATGCATTTCTCATTTAATATATATTTAAGTTACTTATATTACTTAGTAAGAAGGATTGTGCGTGAAAATATTGGATGTAGCCAGGAGGTTTTTATATAATTACCAGTTTTTCAAAATACATTGATTGTATACTGATACTCTGGCTTTTTGGGGGGGGGCTGAGGAAATAACTGGAACTGTACATTGGTTTTTACAAGATTTAACTTCATCTTTGCTTACGTGATGACATTAAGTTAGAGGCAGTAACTGTAATCTAGTGTGAATGAGTTTAGCCAGTGTTTCTCATTATTATATAGACTGAGCCAATATGCTGGATTCAGACATTTTTGTCTTTTGGTGCATTTGAAATCCCCATCACTGTGCACGTTTCAACATGTCCTCATCTTTAGGGACTTTTGCGAGCTCAGTGGAGAAAAAAAATAACAATTATGTTTGTGGACAGGTAACTGTTCATCTCAACTGATTAAAATCAATTCTCTGTAACATCAGATGTTTGGTGACAACTTTAAGACAACCATAGTTCCTCCTGGCTGTCCCCAGACAGTGTGTATCGTGAGGGAACACCTCCACGCTGACTTTGAGTCCGTCACCATGCCCATGCAGCGCTGTGCAACACTGGAGGAGGTGTTAACTTTTTCCCTTAAAATGTTATGGGTACATAACCAGGACATGGTGACTGAACCAATAAATCCTTCCTCTCGGGGCGTTGTCAATGTGAGTACCATACTAACATGACAAGGTTTCACTGCATTTTGCTGAAGCAAAGTTCCTATCAGGCTTCACTGAGTCCTTAGAACATGCCTCTTTTTCAAGCACCTCTCTATGCTTGGGAAAAAAGTTCTGGTTTGTCCCTTTTTTCTCCAAGTCACCCATGCATTTGTCACAAGACACATAGGCTGAAGAACAACGAACAATTACAGAGCAGGATGCCAACACATTGACCTGTGTCCTGGTTTCACCTGGGACAGAGTTAATTTTCTTCCTAGTAGCTGGTACAGTGCTGTGTTTTGGATTTAGGATGAGAAGAATGTTGATAACACACTGATGTTTTAGGTGTTGCTAAGCAGTGTTCACACTAACTCAAGGATTCTTCAGCTTCTCACGCTGCCCTGCCAGCGAGGAGGCTGGGGGCGAGGGGGTGCACAAGGAGCTGGGAGGGGACGCAGCCAGGACAGCTGACCCAACCGGCCAAAGGGATATTCCATACTGTACGATGTCATGCTCAGTATAGAAACTAGGGGGAAAGCTGGCTGGGGGCCAGCTGCTCGGGACTGGCTGGGCATTGGTTGGCGAGCGGTGAGCAATTGCATTGTCCATCACTTGTTTTGTATATTCCAATTCTTTTATCTTTATTATTATTATTTCCCCTTCCTTTTCTGTTCTATTAAACTGTCTTTATCTCAACCCACAAATTTTACTTTTTTTCTGATTCTCTCCCCCATCTCACTGGGGGCAGGGAGTGAGCAATCGGCTGTGTGCTGTTTAGCTGCCTGCTGGGTTAAACCATGACAACCAGAAATATGGAAAGTGCTCTTTCCCTCCCTGATGAAGAAAGAGCAGATGAGAAATAAACACATAAACAAACAAACAAACAAAAAGAAAATAAAAATCTATCCAATTTAGTAATAAGAAAATTAAGGATTCATAAATGACAATTTAGTCCCTAGAAAATGTTGAAGTTCCACCAGGTATACACTTGGCCCAGGAGGAGTAACAAATTATAATCCTCAGTGTGAAAGAATTATTATTACCTTCATCCAAAGTACTAATGAAGTATGACTGAGAAAATAAAAACCAGAAGCAAAATATAAATAAATATTTTCATCTTAAGAAATAAGATTACAGTTGGTGACACCATTTATTACCCTGTGTTCCTATCCTTCAGTTTTTGTATCTACTTGTCTACTTATCTTCTAGATCTTTTATTGTCTGCATTAAGGACACAAATGAAGGAATGCTTACCTGTGTAAGGTTTTCTTTTGCGCTTCCCAGGGTGAATTCAGACTAGTGTTTTTCTGTAGTGTGCCTGGTTTTCCCTTCTGGTTTATTTTATGTGTGGGACACGTCTCAGTAAACAGAGCTCAGTGGACACTTGAATTTTCATACTTCAGTTTATTAGAATGTCATCAAAAAGTTTGATATCATTTGGAAAGAAAGGTCATTCCATGCCTTGTATCTATTAATGAAGTACTGCAGAGCTCAAGAGAGGTATAATTATGCTGTTCTGTGAGAAGTTTATGAAATTTCATTAGTGAAGTCTTTTGCCAGTTTTCAAGGCACAGAAAAGAAAGAAAAAAAAGTCACCTGATAATATGTTTAAAATTAAAAAAAAAAAAAATATACAGGCTTTTTAGAAGGAATGACAACTACAAGTTGTAAAGCACATCATCAACTCTAGAAAGAACTTACCAGGAGCCTGGAAAAACAGACTGAAATGAAATGTTGTCCTGGTTTTGGCTGGGATAGAGTTAATTTTCTTCCTAGTAGCTGGTATAGTGCTGTGTTTTGGATTTAGGATGAGAAAGATGTTGATAACACACTGATGTTTTCAGTTGTTGCTAAGTAATGATTAGTCTAAAGTCAAGGATTTTTCAGCTTCTGATGCCCAGCCAGCGAGAAGGCTGGAGGGGCACAAGAAGCTGGGAGGGGACACAGCCAGGGCAGCTGACCCAAACTGGCCACCGGGGTATTCCATACCATGGGACGTCATGCTGAACAATAAAACTGGGGGGTTGGCCGGGCTGGGGGGGCCCACTGCTCGGGGTCTGGCTGGGCATCGCTCAGTGGGTGGTGAACAATTGCATTGTGCATCACTTGTTTTGTGTGTTCTCTTATCGTTATTACTATTTCCCCTTCTTTTTCTGTCCTATTAAACTGTCTTTATCTCAACCCACGAGTTTTACCTTTTTCTGATCCTCTCCCCCATCCTACTTGGGGGGAGTGAGTGAATGGCTGTGAGGTGTTTAGCTGCCTGCCAGGTTAAACCGCAACAAATGTGTGACTGTTTTTAGAGGGCAGGGGATGTGCCGTGCAAAACAGAATTAAACTGACCTCACAGTTGAAGCTGTTTGAACATGCGAATGGCAAAGGTTTTGCCACATGTCTTTGTGCTAGCCATCAGTGTAACTAGTGTGTGTCTCCACATCATGCTGCACTGTCTCTCCCCACAGGATTGTGCTCCTGAACGGTGTTTAAAATAAAGCTAATGGTATTCTATGTTGATCCTGTGAGGAGCTGGAATTCAGGGGTGAGATTAGCCCTTCTTGGCTGACAGAGATAAAATGCATGCAAGAAAGGATTCCCGAGACGCTTTTAAGTCAGTGACAGAGTCAAAAAGAATTGTGCTCAGCTTTTTCCCAGAAGAATTGTCTTCTCCTATAATGTGACATTTAGTATTTATGTGAACTTTTGCTAATGTGTCACACTGCAGAAGACTGTATGAATATTTTGTTCCCAAGGCAGAAATCACACCCAATATTTCCCTAATGTAATGTAATTAATTATTGTATTGCTTTTCATCAGAAGAATCTCTCTGGCTGTTTTGCATAATTATAGCTGGGTTCATATTTATCAGAAACCTCTCTACAACAGCCACAAACAAGATTTGCTTTCCTAAGCCCACTGTATCTCGTTATGACCATGGAGAGATCACGCCCTGGTGGAATTCATGATCTCAAGGGATATAGGCCAGGCAAAAAGTATAGATATGACCCCGAACCTTAGGAAAGTTCACTTTTAGTTGTTTAAAGAACTAGTGGATGGGACCCTCTGGGAAACTGCCCACAGGGATAAAGGAGCAGAAGAGACCTGGCAGCTATTTAAAGACATTTTCCTTAAAGTACAAGAACTCTCAATTCCCATGTTCAAGAAATAGGGCAAGGAAGGTAGGAGACCAGTGTGGCCGAGTAAGGACCTCCTGGTCAAACTGAAACACAAAAGGGAAATGCATAGGCAGTGGAAGCAGGAACGTGCATCCTGGGAAGAACATAGGGATACTGCCTGAGAGTGTAAGGATGGCATCAAGATAGATAAGGCACAGCTGGAGCTAAATTTGGTAAGGAATGTGAAGTATAATAGGAAGGGCATCTACAAGTACGTTAGTCAGAAAAGGAAGATAAAAGAAGTTGTACTCTGGGGATAAATGAGATGGGGGAACTAGTGACAACTGATGTAGAGAAGGCTGAGGTACAAAACATTTTTTTTTTACCTCATTTTCCTCTGGGAATTGCTCTTCCTGCACCTTTGAAGTGGATGGACCGCAAGACAAGGACTGAGGGAATGAAGTCCCACCCATCATACGAGAAGATCAAGTTCAAGAAAACTGAATACACATAAATCCATGAGACTCAATGAGATGCATCCCAGGGAACTGGCAGATGTAGTTGCTAAGGCTCTCTCCATCATATTTCAAAAGTCATAGCAGTCAGGCATAGTCCCCCAGTGACTGGCAAAAGGGAATTATCATGCTCATTTTTAAAGAGTTGAAAGCAGGACCCTGGGAACTACCATCCAGTCAGCCTCACCTCTGTGCCTGGGAAGATCACGGAACAAATCCTCCTGGAGCTATGCTAAGGCACATGGAGGACAGGGAAGTGATTCGAGACAGCCAGCATGGCTTCATCAAGGGAAGTCCTGCCTGACCAACCTAGTGGCCTTCTGTGATGGAGTGACTGTCAGTGGAAAAGGGAGGAGCTACAGATGTCACCTATCTGGACTTCTGTAAGGCCTTGGACACAGTCCCCCACAACATGCTTCTCTCTAAATTGGAGAGATATGGATTTGATGGACTGTGAGGTGTCGTGGTTTAACCCCAGCCAGCAACTAAGCATCATGCAGCTGCTCACTCTTTCACCCCCACCCAGTGGGATGGGGGAGAGAATTGGAATGAAAAAGGTAAAACCCGTGGGTTAAGATAAGAACAGTTTAATAGAACAGAAAGGAAGAAAATAAAAATTATAATAATAACAAAAATAAAATGGCAATGATAATAATAAAAGAATTGGAATACACAAAAGAAGTGATGCACAATGCAATTGCTCACCACTTGCTGATCGATGCCCAGTTAGTTCCCGAGCAGCGATCTCCCCCAGGCCAAATCCTCCCAGTTTAAATACCAGGCATGATGCCACATGGTATGGAATATGCTGTTGGCCAGTTTGGGTCAGCTGCCCTGGCTGTGTCCCCTCCCCACTTCTTGTGCCCCTCCAGCCTTCTTGCTGGCTGGGCATGAGAAGCTGACTTAGTCCAAATACTACTTAGCAACAACTGAAACACCAGTGCATTATCAACATCCTTCTTATCCTAAATCCAAAACACAGCACTATACCAGCTACTAGGAAGAAAATTAACTCTATCCCAGCCAAAATCAGGACAAGTGGTTAAAGAATTGGCTAGATGCTCGCATCGAAAGAGTTACAGTCAGCAGCTCAATGTCCGGATTGAAATCTGTGACAAGTGGTGTCCCACAGGAGTCTGTATTGGGACCAGTACTGTTTAATATCTTCATCAATTACATAGACAGTGGGATCGAGTGCACCCTCAGCAAGTTTGCAGATAACTCCAAGCTGAGTGGTGCAGTTGATCTGCTTGGGAAGGGATATTATCCAGAGGCACTTTGACAGGCTTGAGGAGTGGGCCCAAGTGAATCTCATGAAGTTCAACAAGGCCAAGTGCAAGGTCCTGCACCTGGGTTGGTGCAGTCACCAGTATCAGTGCAGTTTGGGTGATGAATTGATTGAGAGCGCCCTGCAGAGATGGATTTGGGTATATGAGTAGATAAAAAGTTGGACATGAGCTGGCACTGAGCCCAGAAAGCCAATCATATCCTGGGCTGCATAAAAAGAAGCATGGCCAGCAGGTTCAGGGTTATTCCCTCCCTCTACTCTGGTCTGGTGAGACCCCCACCTGCAGTACTGTGTCTAGCCCTGGGGTCCCCAGCACAAGAAAGACATGAACCTGTTGGAGCAGGTCCAGAGAGCCACAAAAATGATTGGAGTTCTGGAGCACCTCCCCTGTGAAGAAGGGCTGGAGAAGAGAAGGCTACACAGAAAACTTTTTGTAGCTTTTCAATACTTAAATGGGGCTTATAAGAAAGACGGAGAGAAACTTTTTGCAAGGTTTGTAGTGATAAGACTGGAGGCAACAGTTTTAAATTGAAAGGGGGTAGATTTAGATTAATTATAAGGAAGAAATTTTTTACAATGATGGTGGTGAGACACTAGAACAAGTTGCCCAGAGAATTTGTGGATGCCCCATCGCTGAAAGTGTTCAAGGTCAGGTTGGATGGGGCTTTGAGCAACCTCATATAGTGAAAGATGTCCCTGTCCATGGCAGGGGAGTTGGACTAGATGATCTTTAAAAGTCCCTTCCAACCCAAACCATTCTATGACTATGCAGTTAACTACTCTTTGTGCCTGCCTGCCTTTGAATGCTCATTCACAGATTTAGGGTTATAGATGAAATCTCCTTTAGGGCACAATCTCAGTGTTTTAATAGTAACACTGAGCACTGTGTCAGAAGGGCTGTCTCTGAAGGGGGTTGGCAAGTGACTCATTAAACTGTCTGGAGGCTGCTGCATATGACCAACTTTGAATTGAGTCACTGAGCTCACAAAGAAGAGTACAATATCACAGCACTGAGTTAAGTCATCTTCAGGGCATCTCTTTAATACAAACAGATCCTCATCTGACACAACTGTTCCCACTTTCTGACTGTTCTTACTAGGAAGGTTGATCCTATTTATGAAGCAGTAATTTGGCATTTATGAGTCCTAGATTAAATTTCTTGTACCTCCGCAGACTTTCTTTGTGACCTTGGACAAATCTTTTTGGAAAAGATGTTTAAAGGTATCGAACACCTACAGCTGTGAAGATATGTCTAGTGATTTAAATGGGACATGGACATCTTTGAAAATGACACAGAACAACAAATATCTTATTTTCAAATATTCCTTTTAGTCTTTTTGTTCCTCCATCGCTCATCAGTAGATAGGAGATAAAAGCACTTTCCTGTCTCACGGGATAAAAATCCATCAGGATTGTGACATTTTTTCTTTATCCATATAAGAAATACGAGATTGGAAAGTTTTAATGCAGGTGTTAGGTGGACAGAGGTACACATAATTCTTAGCATCATCTGAAAAATCACCGATTACAGTAGTATGTATTTTATCTAGCAAGACAACTTTGAAATATCCAAGCTGCGTATTTATCAAATAATATAATTGTATACAAAGAACCCTCCTGTTACTCTAAAACCACTATTTAGGGCAGAGTTCTCAAAAGCAGATGTATTCATATAGATATATACTAAATGGCACACTATAAAAGCAGGAGTATATAACAGAAAATCACAGCTAAAATTACATCAGGAAGTGGTGGTATCTAGTAGCACAGGTCTAAGAACAAAACAACCAGATACAGATACAATAACCTGTTTCTACAACAAGGTTATTTGCCCGATCAGATGTTTCTGTCTGTACTCTTTCCCTTGGCTTGCAGCATGCTGAAACTACAGATCAATATTTTCTTCTACCAAAGACTACAAATCCTTGTGACAGTGAAATCCTTAGTCAAGAGACAATCACAAATATGTTTTTGCCTAATTGGTTCTAATACTGCTTGTGCCACTGCAGTGTGCCTTTGCAATCATTCTCTTTTCATGACCAGAACTGAGCAACACGTGGAAAGTTTAGTGAAAAAGATTGTTTTGTAGGATAATAACATATCAGAGCATCTGAACTTGAAAGTAATGTCCTTTAATGCAGTCATCTGTCTAAGTCTGTCATAATCATAACTATTTCCAACCTTTTCATCTGCACTAAGTGCCCAGCAAAAATCATCTCTTCTACACTCTGCAGTTCCTTATGCAATTGTTTTTATGCTGTGAACAGTTGTTTTGCTGCTTAAGTGACAGCTTAATACATATTTCTTGACTAGCCTTTGTGTATGTTTGTGCCCATGTATTGTGTCATTTATTGAAAGTAAAATGAACCTCTCCTACAGACATGGGTCATCCTGCAAGGGAGGGAATTTGCAATAGCCTCTCTTCCTATCTCCATACAATTCCTCACCAAAACAAGATCTGATTTTGGTCATTGATGGAGAATACAAGAATAAGCAGGCAGGAAATTCAGGGGACAGGTCAATTATTAGCTTCTGCCTATCTCAGAATATCGAATGAGTTGACCAAATTTGCTGATCTGATTGAAAGTTAACCCAGAATAAGACCCAACAAAAAAAATGGTTTTCTTTTGGATCAGTTAGTGAGTTAGTGATCTTACAGGAGTATTATCACTGGAACTACATAAAAGACAGGGCTGGCGTGCTTGTGTAAGGAAGAGAGAGAGCAGGAATAGCCTTTTTGGAATTCCTATTACAGATTGATTCAGCTGGCTGTAAAACCACAGAATTAGAGCAGACTTCACTTAATAAGGACAATTCTGTGCTTTTTCTATAATAAGCAGCAAAAGGACTAGGATTTTTTTTTTATTAGAATGTTCTTAAACATACATTTCTTACATACAAGCATATTAATCAGATTTCACTTTAGAAGTTGTTGGTATTCCAGTTATTATTGTAATGCTTCAGACGCTATTCCCCATGGTTGCATCCCTGAATGGGACCACTGGAGATTAAAGGAAAAGCTCCCAAAAGGGAAGACATCCTCTGTGATGGGCAGACTGGCCTGATATTAGAACACAAGGTTTGACCTGGACAGACACTGTTGCACTGTGATTTTACAAATTGTTTTCCCTTTCTTATATCTTAGCTTTGACAGATGTAAAGCAGAAATAATTATATAGATCTCCTCTGAAAGAGCATTCAGATTTGTGAGAACAAAATGTGCTCTTGGATAAATGTGTATTATCAACAGTAATTAAGCCTTGCTGAGGTTAATGGAAGCAAGAAGACCTGAGGATAAGCTGGAGTTCAATCTCTCTTTTTCCTGCATACCACTTCATTGTGCTTATCATTGATGAAATCTGGAAGAAAAGCATCATTTAGGTAATGAAAGCACTTAATCCCATGCCCAATTTTAGAGATACAAGAGGTTCTACTGCCGTTATTGACATTGCCTGCATGGTAAGGCTTGTCACATGTGTCAGCAAGGACTGATGATGAGTTGATAGTAAAAACCTGTCTTTGAAATGGGTGGGAAATTTGTTTTGGTTGGTTAGAATGTGGTCAATAACAGTCTGCCCTGTATTGTGATCCTTAAAAGAAATGTCAGCCTTAAAATTCCTTCTTGCAACTTCCCAGCTCCTATCACTGTCCACCACTTGCAGATTCATCTGAACACGTGGGAAAGTTGAGTAACATTAAAGCTAACAGTATGTAAAGTAATTTGAGGCAGTAATAAAGCTGCCGGGGTTTGATGTAAATGGCATCAAGTTTGTAGTAAATGTTAGGAAAGTCTGCTTACATCAGATGTGTTGGGTATCCATTAAATGCACAAGACCCTTTTCAGACAGATACATCAATTCATGTCAGAATGAAAGAACAATAAAGCAGTGGATTCCACAAAAGTTGAAGATTATGAAATAAAATTCCAGTGGGTTTGATCTGCTGAATGTTGTATTGTATATTTTTTAAGATTAAATGCAGACTTTCTGATGAATCCTGACATGTTTATTTCTTTCTTCCCCAGCACAACTAAAATAACCGATAAACACAAAAAAACTGTCCTGCAAAGATTGCGATATTATTTTTCTTCCAGGTTTTGAAAGCCTGGCTTTTTGATGCACAATTCATTATTTATTTTATGGGTGGTAGTAAAAATAAGTAACTAACTAACTAGATATATGTCCCCTCACCCCCAACATCAACAGAGCTGTAAGCACTGGTTTATTTGAAAAAAACGTTTATGGCTTTTATAGGACACTTTGGGGGTAAATTTTACAATGGTCGTTGAAAGGATCCTGAAAAAATGTTACATTGCTACAACATTATTTTGATGTTCCTACATTGCAATGACTGGAATTTCAGGTGAATACTTATTTGGCTTTGTCAGCAGAGCTTTCTTCTGTCTAGAATACCATCATTCTGGGGAATTAAAAACATAAGTCTATAATGGCTAATTCACTTTGCCCACTACAACGACTATTTATGTGTTGACAACATGTGCAAGCTCTAAGAAGAACAGTCTTATAAGAAAAAATTAAACATTTTGCCTCCACTTTACACACATAATGCCACATTTGCTGGAGTACTTCAAGAGCTCCTGTATTATGTTTGTAGTATGCTTCATTAAGTGCACTAAGTAAAGCAGTAAAGACTAATGGTAAGCAGACTAGATTGCTATGGAGAGTAGAATGAGCTGATCCAAAATTACTTTACATAATGGGATAAGGGAGATGATGACCCACAAAGAAGTGAGGAAAGGGTGGACTGTGTTGGCAAGCAAAGTGGGCAGTGTGATGTGGAATACAGAGATCTTGAAAGTAGTAACAGGCCTGAAGGGGGCCCACCCCAAGAATATGCACACCAATAATGAAGTGCCTACAGGACATCAGCGTGGAGGAAGCTCTCATACGTTTTCAAGGAAATTTCCATGACTGGGGGCCCATCAGAAGTGCTTGTATACTAACTCACAAAAGGAAGGAGATGGTTGATGTCATGGCAAGGCCACTCTCTATTAACTTTAAAGGTCATTATGATTAGGGGAGGTTCCTGCGGACTGGAAGAAAACAAGTATCACTCCTGCGTTGAAGAATAGCAAGAAAGAGTGTTTAGAGGAATATGGAATAGTCAGCTTTGTCTCAATCTCTGGCAAGGTGATGGAGCAAATCCTGCTGGAAACCATTTCCAAATATATGAAGGGGAAGAAGGTGATTGGGAGTAGTCAACATGGATTTATGAAGGTAAAATCATGGCTGACCAACCTGACAGATTTCTACAACAAGGTATCTATCTCAGTAGGCAAGGGTAGGGCAGTAGGTGTTGTTTATCTTGGATTCAGCAAGGCTTTTGACACACTCACTCATAACATCCTTAGATAAGCTATGAAATAAGGACAAGCTAAATGGACAGTGAGGTGGACCGAAAGACGGATGAACTGCTGGGCACAAAGGGTTGTGATTAGCTGCACAAAGTTGAACTGGAGGCCGGTTACTAGTGAGGTACCCCAGGGTTCTGTAGTGGAGCCAATACTGTTTAAGATCTTCACTAGGGTGCACCCTCACCAAGTCTGCAGATGATGTAAAACTGGAAGGAGTGGCTGATGTGCCAGAGGGTTGTGCTGCCACCCAGAAGAACCTGAACAGGCTGGAGAAATGGCTGACAGGAACCTCATGAAGCTTGACATAAGTGCAAAATCCTGCCCCTGGGGAGGAATGACCCCATGCACTAGTACAGCTTGAAAGTAGCTTTGCAAGAAAGAACATGGGGGTCCTGGTGGACACCAAGTTGCATGTAATTCAGCAGTGTGCCCTTGCCTGCTGGGCTGCATTAGGAAGAAAATTGCTAGTAAATCATAGAATCACAGAATGTTTTGGGTTGGAAAGGACCTTTAAAGATCATCTAGTCCACCCCCCCTGCCATGGACAGAGAGTTCTTTCACTAGATGAGGTTGCTCAAAGTCCTGTCCAGCCTGACCTTGAAGACTTCAAATGATGGAGCATCCACAAATTCTCTGGACAACCTGTTCCAGTGTCTCACCACTATCAGTGTAAAAAATTTCTTCCTTATATCTAGTCTAAATCTACCCTCTTTCAGCTTAAAACTGCACTGAATCCCACTGTCTATGTCATGGATGAAGATATTAAATACTTTTGGTGCCAGTATGGACCCTTGAGGGACACAACTTGTTACTGGTTTCCACCTGGACATTGAGTCATTGGCTGTAACTTTTTGGATGCAGCCATCCAGCCAATTCATTATCCATCTAAAAGTACATCCACTAAACTCTCATCTCTCCACTTTAGTGGCAAAAATGTTGTGTGAGACCATACCAAAGGCCTTACAGGAGTCCAGGTAGATGACATCAGTACCTCTTCCCTTGTCCACTGATGCAGTCACTCCATTGTAGAAAGCCACTAGATTAGTCAGGTACAATTTGCCCTTGGTGAAGGTTGAGTGAGATGATATTGTCCCTCTGCTTCAGTGAGACAGATCTAGCCTGCTGTGTCCAGTGCTGCTGGCTGGACCAGATGATCTCCAAAGGCCCTTTCCAACTTCAACTATTCGGTAAATGCATGACTCTTTAATGGGACCTTTTATTGAAAATCAGCTTATATAAACATAATGTTGTGTGGAAAACTATCCAAAGGAGTCAGGAAAACTGCATAATGAGCAATTTCAACATAACAAGAACATGATTAGAAAGCTGCTGATATGCTAGAGTTCTTTTGTAGATACTCTAGTGATTATGCAAAGATGATGTTACAGGAACTTATGAAAAATGCAACACAAAGAGATATTGGAAACATGAGTAAGGCAAAAAAATAATATAAAAACTCACCAAGAAGCAAGAAGGCAAAAGAAATAACATTGCATTTACCTTGGGAAAATACAAGTTAATAAACTTAAGAAAAACAATATTTAAAAAAAAAAAAAAGAGAGAAAACACAATCAAATAATAATGTTTAAAAATCTGGAGTTGATAGATAAAAAAATAAATAATTATCATTGATGTGGGAAGCAATGTTGCAATTAAATAGCAGAGAATAATGTGATTTTCTGCTGCTTACACCGAGACCTTGCATCGCAAAAGAAAGACACTTGGTGAGATAACATCTAGTATGCTCATAGATACATGGATTTTGAGGTAATTTTTATCATTCCATCTGATCTCATTCAGCAAGAAACTTTTGAGTTCTGACATCCAATATCTTGTGGTTCAGGTTTCCTCTTGAAAACTTCTTGGAAGTTCAAATTTCAATATTGTCCTGCACTTGTGGGGACGTGAGAAGGAGCCATCAGTTAGGAGGCTGGTCCCATGCTCTGTTTTTGCTCTTAGCTCTTTAGATTCAGAAAACAAGTGACTTAACATCTGGAAAGAAGAGGTGGTGCCAAAAAGTTGTGTTCCTGAAAAGAGAGGGGGAAAAGAAAGACATGGTCCAGAAAGAAGAAGGTGAAGGTCCTAGTTGGATGAAACATCTGGAAGTGAGAGGAGGTCTGGGAGATGGAGGAGGTGTATGGAGATGAGTCACTGAGGATGCCCAGGGACCTCGGTTGGTAGCATCTCTGACTGGTGACAGTGAGCAGCGGCACAGCTTGGACCGACACAACTTTCTGCTTTAGCATCATGGACCAGCAGTGGCTACCTTGCAGGGGAGAGGAGTTGAGACCTGGTGAGCATAGCACTGCAGGGGAGAGTGAGTGAGTTAATCAAGTAGGGAAAAACTCCTACTGCCTTGCTTCTTAAATAAACCCCAGTATCCAGGTAGTCTACAGGTTGTCATTTACTTTTTCTTGCCCATGACATAATACAGACAGAGAAAAGGAGAAACTGAGTCCTTATACATGCTGAAGGGTTTGCAGGACAGATATAAAGAAAAAAATGTATCTCTTTGCTCAAGGCAAGAAAATCTCAGAGTCGCTGTTAGTTACTTTAACATGTGGAAAATACCTCCCTAGTTTCCAATCTTTCATTATCATTATTATTATTGTTGTTACTATTATTACTATTATTACTGTTATATTTATCTACAGATAAATGAACAAGTCAAGCATTTGAAGGAAATTTTCTGACTTATAGGATACATGGTCACTCTGATGTTAGGGAGAAACCAAACCAACCAACCAAAAAAAAAAACCCAAATCACCAACTAATTTCACATAATTTATTTTGTATAAAGTGGATTTCTCCTTGACTTTCAGCAGTTACCAATGGAAACCCAAAACATGCTATGGTCATTGCTTCAAACCAAAACTGTAAGAGATCCAAGCATGCCAACAAAATGTAAAGCCTCTGTAAGGATCAATAAGGGAAGGAGAAGATGCAGAGACTCCAAGTATCCACAAGGACCAATGACTTCAACCTCTGAGTATAAAAGCAATAGTTATTTTGTCTTCCAGAAGTGAGATTACATCACCAAATGTATAGAAAGATATCTAACCCTCTTCAAAAGGCTATAAAGTTCAAATATTAAGAACTAGCCTCAAGCTTTTACCCACAGACAACATATACTGTAATGCCCTGCCTAGCTCCCAACAGCAATTCAGCCTAACTTTGGAAGCTGCTTTTAAAGGCTGGGTGTGAGTTTCACCTTGCATATTCTAAATTACTGCAGAACTCTTGGAATTTATTTTTGCATGCCTTAAATCCATGAAGTTCTCCAATTGCAATACCACAAGAGTGGTGGTTTTGTCCTCTGTACATAGATGTAGACCTAGAAAGAAAGATTAATTCCCTGGACTGGGTTACATCTTAATCACCTTTAGGCATAGACAGTGCAGATACTTACATTCGAGTTAATTGTCTGGGCTCCAGAGAAGAAAACCAGAAACTGTAGTCTTGCAGTTAATCTGATTTATGTTAGAGGTTTCCTTAGTAATGAATCACAAACTTTTTTCTTTTTTTTAGCCATTAAAATAAAGGGAACCTAAAAA
This sequence comes from Elanoides forficatus, assembly GCA_025311575.1. Taxonomy (NCBI): domain Eukaryota; kingdom Metazoa; phylum Chordata; class Aves; order Accipitriformes; family Accipitridae; genus Elanoides; species Elanoides forficatus. Next base: position 47,682,630 of record JAOBAS010000027.1, read on the forward strand.
ATAAGGTTTATATGAAATATTTGCCTTGGAAACTTATCAATATTAACTTTATATTGTAGTGGGATAAGATTCATAAGCGAATGACACAATACGGATCGTTTTGGTGCAGAGTACAAGGAGTGACTTCAGTGTGCATCAGGGGAGGACAACCTGGAGGTAAAACCCTGTATCAACGCACACGACTGTATAATGTACATCAGTGTACTCAAACATCTCCTAGCACTAGTCCCTCTGACCTCACTGTCCTTCTTTGTAAACTATTACAGCGCTTGATTACTCTAATTGCTTAGAAACTGCGCTTCATAATTTCTGTTTTTTTTTCAACTTAGGGATGCACAAACCTAAACTGGTCTCACTGTTCACTGAATCCTGTTTTGAATTTTTCTCTGCACTCACTTCATTATCAGATGCAGTGCCAAACCCAATTTCTTTAATAAGCTGAACAGACTGAGCTCCTAAAGCTTTTCAACATAAAATATGATCCATAGAGCATTTTTGCTCTCCTCCTGCCATCTTCCTTCTTGCACAATTGTTTTTCTGCATCCTTTAAAAGTCTGAATCACAGAACTGTTGGGGATCTTGACAGCACTGTGTACAGAGACAAGGCAATTTCTTTATTTTTGTTTGACAGACCTGCTTTTTATACTTCTGAAGATTATTTTAGTCCTTTATGTTATAGCACTTCACTGCTAGCATGTTGAGATGATAAGCTATTGCTGAACAAAAGTTGTTTTTTTTTCTCTGACTTACTACTTTCCACTGTAAAGTTCCTTATCAAGTAAGTTCAGCTTATTGAATTTCCTGCTCCTGCACATGTTACTGAGCAGCTGATTATTGGGAAACAATTTTAAGATACTTTAGAATATCTTGATGAAGAAGCGTGTCTCTTCATTATTATTCTCACCTTTTTTTTTCCCTTATCTTCAAGATTTATCTGTAAATATTTGGTATACTTGTTGCGATCTTTACTATAAGCATTGTAAATTTGTCAATTCATGGATGACTCCCCTTTAACAGCTGCTACAATAAGTGACGTTAATCTATCTGATGTTTTATTTGTTCCATAGAAAGTAAAATATTGTGTAGTATTTTCTCAAATGCCCTGCAGAAATTCAAGTGTGCTACATCAATATGTTTATCTTGATCAGATGGATGAGTAATAGCAGCATAGAATGGGAAAAGACATTCCATGTCATTGAATACAATTTTATTATATCACAAACAATGATGTTATATGATATATTTTATGGACTGCTCTATTGAAAAACAAGTATGTTTGCCTGACTACTACAATTAGTCTGGTGTATCACAACTTCATTACTGTTAAGTCTGAAAGCCTTCCTTTAAATTCTAGCCTGAGTTTATTAATTATACTAATTGTCCCACAATTGCCCTTTACCTTAAATAATTCTTCTGTTATCTTGATATTTAGCCTCAGATATAGTGATATTTTGTTCCAGACATATTTCTAAACAGAATACTCTTTTTTTTTTTTTTTTTTTTTTTTTTTTTTTCCCAAGCTAAAACAAACGTTCTTTTACTCTTGGTATAGTAAAACAGTCTCGTTCTTGGATTTTCATAGAAATTATTTTCAACAGTTATACTAACATCAGGAAAATGATAGGTTTATCTGATGAACCACATGGATAGCCATTAATCATGGTTTTTGCTCCTTTGTATATTGGATGACCATTTTATCATTACACTGTTTTCTCTGGGATTGAAGTCAAGCTAAGCAGTCTTCAGGTTTTGCAAGATCTGTCTGTACTACTTAAAAATATAAACTAGGCTGACGGTCTTTTCAGTCAAGAAGTCTCATGACTCCTATTTATTTATTTATTTAATATTTGTTCTTGTTGAGAAAGTTCCTCAAAATAGATCTCATAAGAAATAAGTTTCTGGATTTGAAAATACTGAATTCCAGCAAATCCTGCTTATAACCACCTTTGTTAGAAATGCTATGCTTTCTGTTTTATTCACAGCATCATGCAAAGCAAAAATATATACTGAACGTTCTTCCTTGTTGTGCATCCTTACCTCTTACACTTCCATTCAAATGTAACAGTGGATGCATACATTACTTAGGAGCTCACCTTCATTGTAATATGTCTGCTTACTGGGCCATGACCCGTGATTTTTTACTGGGCCATTTAAATTTCAGTGATTATTTTGCTTTTTTATCAGCTGCCTGCATTAAATTTTCTATTTTAATTCATTATGTTCAAGTGGTTCTTTTTCCTTATCATATTGCATATTAAACTGGAATAGTTATTTCACCTCTTCTTTTAATCAAGACTTTTTTTGTGTAACGAGAGGTTCCCTGTGTTTATGAAATCATGGCTTTTTGTGCATCCAACAAAATGTCCTTGAAGAATTTACAATGTCCATTAACACTTCCTTCTTTAAATTTATCACTTCATATAAAACATCATTAGTGTTATGTTGTTAATATAATCTTTTGAATTCAGAGAAAGACTTGCCAGTGCCTGTTGTAATTGATCATAACTGATGAGCAAATCCTGAGTTCCAGAGGCTTAATGATGTCCAAAAGTCCAGATGATTGTTGTAGATGCAGACATCTTTTCTTCCTCACCAACGTAGCCATAGGTGATATAAGTGACTAATCCCACTCGCCTCCCTCAGCAACTGGACCCTGTCTGGTTCCGCTTGCTACTTAAGAGTCAACTCTTTAATTTGTCAGTGTTCCCAGTACTTATCATTGCTTCTTAAAAGTGGCCTCACGGATTTGTTGCTAAGTCCTGTAACTATTTACTTTAAACCTGCTGCTTTCTTGAACATGAAATTTTATCTGTATTGCAAAATCTCTTATGACAAGACACTCCTTTTTGAAAAGGGCCATATTTCTGCAAGAGAAGAAAGCCTTTCTAATGGTAAGGCAGGATGTTGCCTTAATGCAGTAAGTGCACAGTCAGGGTTCAGTGAACTCTAGGAGATTGTCAACATAATAAGAGGGAACAGAAAGGAAACGGCCTTTTCTGCGGGAACAGCCAGGTTTGTACTTTTCCGGAAAAAACATGAGGTGTTGAAACATTTCTATGGGAATCAAAATACGAGCTGAGTGTACATAATGATACCCAGAAGGTATACTATTTCCTTACCAAGCTGTTATGAGAAAAAAAAGACTTTCTTGTTAAATGAAAATGCTTAAGATAATGAAGGG
>JAOBAS010000027.1:47685826-47707862 GCA_025311575.1 Elanoides forficatus
GGGTGGGTGGAAGTCTCTGTTCTTTACAGTGATGAAATTGCATAGTACCACGAATGCTGGAAGGGACCTCTGGACATCACCTGGCCCAACACCCCTGCTCAAGCAGGACCACCTACAGCCCAGGACTGTGTCCAGACAATTTTTTTAGTATCTCCAAGGATGGAGAAGCCACAGACTCCCTGGACAACCTATGCCAGTGCTTGGTCACCCTCACAGTAAAAAACTGTTTCCTCATGTTCAGAAGGAACCTCCTGTGTTTCAGTTTGTGCCCATTGCCTCTTGTCCTGTCACTAGGCAGAACTAAAAAGAGCCTGGCTCCATCTTCTTTGCACCCTCCCTTCAAATATTTATACACATTAATAAGATCCCCCCTAAGCCTTCTCTTCTCCAGGCTGAACAATCCCAGCTCTCTCAGTATTTCCTCATAGGAGAGATCTCCAGTCTCTTCATCCTTTTTGCACCTTCACTGGTTTCTGTCCAGTATGTCCATGTCTTTCTTATACTGTGGAGTCCACAGCTGAACTCAGTGCTCCTGATGGGTCTCACCAGTACCTTGATTTGCTGGCAACGCTCTTCCTAATGCAGCCCAGGAGACTGTTGGGCACTTTTATTGCAAGGGCACATTGCTGGATCATGTGAAATTTGTTCTCCAGCAGGACCTCCAGGATATTTTCCGCAAGGCTGCTTTCCAGCTGGTCAGCCCTCAGCAAGTATTGCTGCATGGGTTTATTCCTCCCCACAAGCAGGACTTGGCTTTTCTTTTGTTGAACTTCATGATGTTCCCATCAACCCAGTTCTCCATCCTGTCAAGATACCTCCAAATGGCAGCACAATGTGTGAATGTGGGAATTCCTTAGTCTGAATCAGGAGGGGAGGGATTTCAGTCCATAGCCCATAACACCATGTGACTCCCAAACATATTTCACCTCTGGCGTTTTCCTTCATCCAGTGATTTCATATTCAGACACTGAAACTAAAATGTTCTCATGAAAAGCTTCCATTTGACAAGCTATGTTTTCTGATATTTAACAGCTTATTTAATGGCTTCCAGACATTCTGCATTCTTTTCTTTTCAAGTAATGGGTGCATCCCTACTTACTGCCTAGGTGCAGAATGAAAGACACCTATGCTCCTAGTTATAGTAAGCCACCTAAGGGAGAGAATATACATTACTGCTTCAGACTGTAGAGAATTTTCTAGATTCAAGGTCATAAGTCAAGAAAAGCATTAGCTCCTCAAAGAAGCCATTAAGGCAGTGTGGGGAGAACTTAAAGGACTATCATTGTAATTCCTCCATCTGGTGACAAACACTCTGTCATTTGCTGTCCTAATGAGGAACACAGTGATTAAATATGGCTAAACACTCAGGCTAGTTGTGATTTTTTAATTAAAAGAAAAGCAAATTGTTTTGATTTTTTATCATAGGAAAAAGATATATTGTCAACACCTGTGCACAGATGCAATTCAATTCAAATTCTGACTAAGTATCTGAAGCAGAGAACAGAACTCAGCATGGCCTTGTTTGGGTTTTTCTTCAGAAATACAGAAACAGCTGTAATCAACTGCGTTTGCTAATGGATTATATTTTATGCAGCAATACTTTGGGCTTATTTTTGCTGGTTCTGAAAGTATCCATACACTGTCATATTGGTAGGTTCTTTAAATACAGTACAGGTTGTATAGTACAGACCTGACTGAATCAGGTCCTGAGAAGAAGGAAAAAGTATCAGATATTGAGGACTGTTTGAAGGTTCTGTCAACCTGCATATTTGCAAAATCTCTCTTTCACTGCAAGAACTAACTCCTTATTTTCTATTTTTCTTCTTTAAAAAGCTGCTACAGATCATTTTCAGAGAGGATACTATGCTAGAATGGACTTTTGGCATGAACCCCACACTCTTTGCAGAAATGTTTGAAGCAAAAAAAGTAACAGCAGTGCATAAAGTCAGACAATCGTGCATGTAATGAATAGTAGTATTCGTTGACAGCTATGTCAGAACATCGTGCCTGCTAAAAATTGTCTGGTTTGGTGCCAAACCCCATTAAAATCATGGAACATCCTCTGTGGATTTCAACCAGATACTTCGTTTGAAGTAAAAATGCATCCTCTGAAATATAACATCTATTTATTACCTTACATAATACTTTGTTACTAACCAACAACAAAAGTACAGATAACTGATTTCAACTCCAGCAATTCCTTTTGCCCCAGTGATTATATGCAAAGCCTACCACAGGCAAGTGGTACTCGGAAATTCTTATAATCTCAAGAGTGTCTGATGGTCTACATGAATTAAGTTTGTGGATCAGCTCCATTACCTATATTTCATTCATAGGCATGATTTTTTTTCCAGGCATAAAGTCTGAGCATAGTGTAGTTAGGACTTAATCTTCCCTTATCTATACCAGAATCTTTCACCATACTGTCATGGAAACATGTAAGCAACAAAATACTCTGTGACAGTTCTTAAGAAGCACTATATTAATTCATTAAACAGCAAAAATGATATGCATATTTAAAGAGAGTGAGTGAGGCAAGAAGAGAGAAGGTTGTCAATACTAAAATATGTCAATTTATCCTGTGGCAGTACTCTGAGATGTTTTTCACATTGGTTGCTGTACCCAGTTAATCCTGTTAACTGTAAATGATGAGTCAAGTTGACAGCTTGGTCCCTATTTATGCATGTATTTTCTTTATGCTCAAAGTTTAAATAAATGTAATTTGATGGGGATGAATAAACCCCTCAGGCTTTTTACTGAAACAGCTCAGGAAGAGGCTATTTTAAATGGAAATAAAAGAATGCAAAGCAGAATTACCTGAGAGCAAAATAGCAGAGGAGTTCTAAAATCCTGTGTACCCTACCTACCAAGTAAAGAGAGAAAATGGAAAAGAACCTTTATAATAAGTGAATCCACTGTCTGATAACTACAGCTTGGTCAGCATCACAAACTACATGGGCAGGAAAATACGAATATTTCTTTAATAAGGTATAGTGTTAGATAAGATGAAGTAACAATAGAAAATATCCTTAACAGATAGCCTGAACATGAGATATCAGCAAATTTACCTTCCAGTACTGGATGATCTAAACAGCTACTCTGATCATTAGTATAATATGACTTAACTCATCAGTTTATGCTCAAAGTATGATTAAAACCTTGATGAAAGCTTTTCTCCTCTCCTCTCCTCCCCTCTCTTCTCCTTTCTCCTCATGACAGGGCAATAGGCAATGGGTACAAACTGAAACACAAAAAATTCCATATAAACAGAAGGAAAAACACTTTCTTCTCCCCCGCCGCTGTGAGGGTGACTCAGCACAGGAAAAGGTTACTCAGGGAAGTTCTTGAGTCTCCATCCTTGGAGAGATTAAAACCCCAACTGGATATGGCCCTGAACAACCTGCTCTAGTTGACCCTGCTTTGAGCAGGAGATTGGACTAGGTGATCTCCAGAGGTGCCTTCCCACCCCAGACAGTCTGTGATTGTGTGAAGGAGCTTCAGTAACTCCTTCTTTATAAGATGGAGTGAATGCACACACAGATATAAACATGTGTCTCCATTGACAGCCCAGCTTTGCCAAATTCTTTGAATAATCAGTCAAGACACAATACAGAAGCCCAGGAAGTCTTTAGAAAACAAATTTACATAATTACTACACAAGTAAATGCTAGGAATTAAAGCTGGAATCAGGAAACCCGCAGGAGAGGTTCTGTGCAAATCATTTTATTCAGAAAGCTGGTGAGACAAGGCATATTGCCAGATTAAGTCATATCAAGAAACAATGAAATATGATAACTGGTGATCTCAGCACACCAGAGATTTGTCTCTTCTTGTGCATTTTGTAACTTTTAGAGAAAAAGGAAGAAAAGAATTGGCTTTGCACACAGCTCCTTCCAGGCATGAAAGGCCACTCAGGTGAAAGCACAGACATCACAGGTCATCCAGCAGTGGGTAGAAGCTTGGTGTTACACAGTACAGCAACCAGAACATGAACTGTGAATGTAGACCTAAGTATAGAGTTCAGCTCCTTTAAGTCTTATTTGTAATTTACATTATTGGCTGAAGTGCCAACTGAGTTGCAGGTCCCAAGTGACTTTTGTTTGGAAAGAAGGTGATAATTGCAAAAGTTGCATTTGGGACAAGACCCAAGTCTCTGCCCTGCCTATGCTTACGCCTCTCAGAAGTCAGTAAGAGGAGTCCGGGCTTGCACTGAGCCACTGAGCTGGGCTTTGAGCTTCTTCCCCAGCACTGATCTGAAACAGGATCTGTGAGCGTGACTGTGTATGAAGAATGTGACTGCAGGAAAGTCAGGATAGGCCCTTGCCTTAACTGACAGCATAGACACAACTGCCTTGGGCTGACCTCTGGAAAGTGGAATTTGGGAATGCAGTGGGGAGGAGAGAGAGAAGAGGGCTAGGGGGTCCTGAAAAAAAGTAGATAATCGTTGATGCTGTCAGAAAAGTTACAGAGGTCTCCATGACTCCTGAAGAATTCTGTTCTTTCTAGATGTATAGCATCTGATATGTTGCTCAAGACTGTAGAGACACTAGTGCAGACCAGGGAGGTTTCTATTAGCACAGAGTGATATACTACTTGTCAGACTGACATTCCTTCTCACTTGCTTCCCCCTTCTCTCAGCTGAGAACCAGATTTCAGCAGCAAGCAGAAAACTTAGAGGAAAATAAATAAGGAAAGAAATATAAAGCTTTTCAGAATCATTCTGTGCAGATGTTAGCATCTTGGGGGTATTCATAGAGGTTCACATACTCACAAAACTTCCAGCTGAAAGATTGATGACACCTAGTCTAATAAACACTGGTCTCTAAACAGCCACTCATTGATTTAAATCTTGTTAAATCATGTTCTAGTTACTCAAAGACAGGAAGAAGAAAAGAAATCCAAAACACAATTCAGCAATAAGCAAATTCTCCAGGAGATGAAATCAACAATTTTACTGACTTCTCAGGCTAGAGAACAGGAGTTTAAAAGAATTTAAAGGATATGTAATGAAAGCTATTGTGTTTTACAACGTGGTAACATAACAAAAACAAGTAGCTGCAGAGAAAGTAGATTTTTTAAAGGCAAAATTTGGAGAATATCTTGAAACAGGAGTAAGAAAAGATATTCCAGTGAGATCCAAGCTCTCATGAAATTCATTTGCTCATAAAAAATATAATGCTGTATTTATTTTGGGAGCATGCTTATGAGTTGCTTTGTAAGGCTGAAATTGCTATCTATACTCCAACCACTAAGTCACCAGTCAAAAAGTGGTTACGACACTTTTCAGAGGGAATACTATGGACTAGGAAAACTGTGCAGTCCAAAAGCACAAATTGGTCTTAGCTCTGAGTCCCCGCTCCTAAAATGTGCCAAAGAGCAGGTCTAAACCCACGTGACCAAGTATTCATGGGTTGTTTTTTTTTTTTCCTTTCTTTTACTAAATGGTAAAAGTGTTCTCAGATTGCACAGAAAGCGTACTTGCTCTGTGTCAAATCATCACTTACAGAAAAAGGCAGGGCCTCAGCTGAATTTCAGAGCTTGGCAGAATGTATCAGGTTGCACCCTGTTCCCAGTCTTGCCAGTGACTTAAGGAGTAGTTCAGGGCAAACATATCTTTCTGTTTCCCCCATTTGTAGAATCACAGCATCACAAATGTGCTTAGGGCTTCAAGCCATTTAAAGTGACATTCCTATCATGGAGAGATAGCAATCAAATATCACTGCAATTAATACCACTTACTATCCTTGCTTTGGGTGGAGTGAAACTTAATCCACTAATGCTTGTAAAATGCTTCAAGATTCCCCGACAAAAGCCCACATGAGAATGTAAAGCATTAGCCTTGTAAGTGGCAGCAGAGTGCACACTGGAAGGAAGGATAACAATAAGATCATTGGGTTAAACTCTCCAAACTCAGAAGAATTTTCACTTGTTCCTCACAGCATCTCTTTCTCAAGAGCATGTCTCAGCAGCAGCTCTAATCCTGACGATAAGCAGTAGTGACTTCAGTTGAACACCAGAGCATCGTAAGGTCTCCTTCTTTTGATCCTGAGCTGGAGGGACAGTATTGTACTGAACTTACTTGCTGAGAAATTACCCTGTTATTTATATGTCTCTCCATTTCTGTGGCAGTGTCCACTGGCGTTCCAGAACAGGAGGTGGTTGATGCTGCTCTCTTCTCCTGGAGCCAGTTAGTCAGCTCTTGGATACTGCAAAGGGGACGTCTCATGCTACACATGGCTTTGGCCTTAAAAATACCAAGGAATTCACTGCAGATTCATCACTGTCTCTCTGAATAGTATGACTGCCAATATTTTTAGGACAGGCCTGCCGACCCTTTACTGGTTTTAGCTATTTAGCATATGCCATGTTGGAAATAATTGTCTGGAAAAATCCCCTCCAGACAACTGGCCAAAACTTTGATCAACTGATCTGTTATGTCCCAGACATATCTAATATGACTGTGTCAGGCGCATACAGTATGACTACAACCTGGACTAAACATCGCGTAATTTAACCCTAGGGTCTGACCCAATGAAGGCACCTTCTGGCATAAGGCTTGGAGCCTTGATTCAGCCAGGGCAAACATAAACAGAAAACCCCATGCTGAGAAGGTATTCTTTGTGCTGACCGTGGATTACTGTGGAACGCATATATGGCTTTAAAAAGATGCTACATGTGGCTGTAAGATTATAGAATATAAAGTCATGGTGTTTCTCTAGCCCAGTGACTGATGCTGAGCACAGAGCGTTTTCCTCCACAGCCCACCAAATAACCAGATGTTTATAGAGTTGCCTTGTGCAGTTTTTAAAAGTCTTGTTATGGTCATAGAGAAGTTCATAAAAAAAACCCCAAACCCAGAAAATGTTATTAGCACACAAGCACGGCTATTCCATAGTGTCCATTTGAAATATTTAACCTAGCAAACCCAGCAACTGAAAAGCTACAGTACACACCTGTGAAGTCGAAATTTGGCTGGTTTAGGTGAGTGTCACTCCAGTGAGTCCTGTGTTTGAAATAAGAGACCTTGTTGTATTAGGGTGAGCAGAGAAATGTCCTTCTGTTTGGCTCTGCCACATGAGAGTCAGCTTCTTGTGTACCTTCAGAGATCTACTGTGTCTCATCTGAGAGTAGTAAATTGTTTTGGTAGTTTGCAGCTCCCATATTATTCCCAGATCCTTGTTCCCTGCTTTTCTTTTTGTTTGTGCTTGCTCAGAGAATAGGGATTGCCTGAGAGTACACACCTCAGTGACCTAAGTACAAATCATCTGTCAGCAAAGGGTGATAATCATCCACCAATAAAATAAACATCCAATCCTTTTCTTCCCCCTCCTTCTTTCCATTTTTCCTCTCAAGTGAGCAGCTCAGTCACTCCCAGAGCACAGTAATAGAAGGAATGAAAGATACAGGAATTATATCTGCATTTACGGGGGGCGGATTTTCACCTGGCTAAGATGTGGCATGAGCACTTGCAACTTGTGTAATGGGCATTCAGTTTGATTTGTAAATGCACAAATAACTGCCATTCTACTGCAGAATTGTCAGGGAAAAGGCCTACCCAAATCCTGGCTGTTTCTCTTGTCATTGCTGAAAATGAAATTACTGCTTTCGTTCATCTCAAGAGTTGTCAGGAGGCAGGTAGAATTGTCTAACCTCTTTGAACAGGGAAAGTAATGCTATCTGCTGTGCACATCCAGCTGCCTTTATACATGTAAATTATATGTTAAAATTGTTCAGTCAAACATCATTTGGTCAAATAGTCATTTCAGTAATGCAGATTTTTATTAAACAAAAGTAGAGTGCATTGCAGAATAGAATAGAATAGAGTAGTTTAGTTGGAAGGGACCTGTATTTTCAGGGGCCAAAGTCTGTCAATCTCCTTTCTAAGCTTCACCACGTGTCTTTTCATGACCGCTTTCAGGCACTGGCAGTGGCCCACCTTTTTCTTCAGGATTAGGTTTTGGCTTTGTGTATTTCCTTCCCTCCTGTGAGTATGTGAAGAGGAATGGCAAAGCACAAGGTGTTACCACAAGTCACAAGTTCAGTTTCAGAAAAACTGTCACAACATCACTGCTTGATAGTTTTACACTGTTTAATCTGAATCCTACCAGCATGATATGCTTGCACGTAGCAATAGGAAAATGAGGAAGAGTGCACAGACATGGTAGGATCCCAAATAATTGTGTTTCTTACTAGATATAAGCACTTTCATGAGTGTTCTGCAAATATGTTAATACTGTACTCTGCAGTAGGAGGTAGTGACACACATTAGATGGTTTCCAGAGCCTTTAATGGACAAGTGCTTTATCCTTGGTGTCAGAGAGCGGTGAAAGCGGGCTGCTCTGCAGGGGGATGGGAGGCGACAGCGAGGCAGGCAGCTCAATGTTCTTGCAGACAAAGGGTACAGTCCCGAAGTACCCAAACCACAGTAGGTCTGGTGACAGTAACCCGGGGCAGCAAGAGCAACGATCACCGCATTAGTCCTAATGATGAGTCGGGTCTGAGTTCAAGCCAGCAAGTCAGGATCTGCAAGGTGCAAGGCCAGGCATGGACATACCTGCAGCGTAGCTCAGGCAAAGACCATGGGCAAGGGCTGGAGCTCAAACGCAGCTTCCCAACAGGGCAGAAGGTGCAAGCACGGGTGAAGGCCCTGGATAAGGCTTACCACAGGCCTTTCTAACAGCTTAATCGTTTTCATCAAAGTTTTCTCTAGGGTCACATAGCTGCATCATATGAAGGCTGACCCTGAACACAAGCAGCTAAATCCCTAGGCTGGAAGGGAGGAGAAAGAGTTTGCAGAGGTGGCTTACAGAAGAAGGTGTTTTCAGGCTGGCCAGAACAATCAGAGCCTGCTGGTTCACTCAGGGTCCTGACACTCAGTGTTCCACCTCTGACCTCTGAAAACCAATGTTAACACTATACTCTATTTATTAGGCCATGAATCTTTCCTACAGCATTAAAAAACAGGCTAGAAGGCAAGTAACATTAAGCTATATCTTAACATAGTGATTAAGGTTTGGGACAGCTGATGCACTGAATACCTGAGACATTTGCAGGAACTGGCAGATGTGACAGAGGGCTTGCAGAAAATCTGCAGCAGGATGCCAAGCATGGTGCAATAAGAGATTTAAAATGATGCTAGGGACCTAAGTTTAGGCAGTCGAATCAAGCAGTTTATCGGGATCATCAGGACTACTTTACCTTTGTTTAATTAGATGATAACTTTTGCTGCAGATTGGCATGCATAAGGCTCCCTGTGAAATGGAAAGGCATGTCTTTTGAAAATGTGCTGTGTTAAGCAAGCTGTTAGGGATAATTGTAAATGGTAATGTCTCTGACGCTTATATGACCCATTAGCTTGTCTGGCAGAATAAAACCCTAATGTCAAATTGTGCATATGCTATTAAGAAAGCATTTTTTCCATGGTCCCTGGACTCAATGCCCCATAGTGAAAAAGAATAATAAATTGTATGCTACAGCTGGGTATGTGCACAGGGATTGTGACTTTTGAGATAAAGAACTATCTATGCATTGGTGGTGTTTTTACCCTTAATTATTACTACAGCCCTACTGGTTTTGATACCTAGAACCTCAGTGATAAAATCTATTATCTTATTTGATAACTGAGATTGACAGATGATCAGAAGAAACAAATAGTAATGAAGAACTCTAAAGGAAATTCATCTGGCTGAGCATGAAACTAGTTTCCAATGAATGCTAGAATGATGAATGTAAAGTTGTTTTGTTTGAAGGAGAGTCTGAGATGCCAATTTTCAGGGAAAAAAACATGTCCTATTCCTGAACACTGCAACAGATCTGGATCAAATAACTCTGTAAACATCCTCCTCCACCTCCTTTTTTCTGCACACATTTATACATGAGCAATGAGCAAGAAAGTCTGAACATTTTCATGGAGGGAAAGTAAACACAGACCCCATTTCTTTTAACTTACACATCAATGTTTGGCAGGTGTATGTCTCATTAAGTGTTTCCGAAACCAGCATCAGTGCATCAGGGAACAACTCTTTCTTCTCATTATACACTTATAGCAAGCTTATAGTCTGTGCCTCTACTGGTAGGGATTTGTGTGTCTGTCACATCTTGTAAACATTAATGTAAATAGCTATAAAGTTTTTGCTTACACTTGAAGCACTGTACAGACAGAAATTAAGGTGATATTTGAATCAGTAAGGGATAACATATTTTATCTTTGTGGACTAGCTTGTGAAGCTGACTATAGGCATAAGAAAAAGAAATTGAAATATGTTTAAAAGATTGGGTAAAAATTTGTTGCTTCTTCCTCCCTTTCCTGTCACTGTCCCTGCTTTCCTTCTCACACATACAATCATTATCACAGTCAATAAAACAAGATGGATTTTTAGGGAAACGAGAGCATATACAACAGATAAAGACTGAATTAATGCCTCAGAAATCAAAATGTTTTAAAATGGCAGAAATTTTGAATACTTAAATATGTCAACGAAATAATACAAACCAGAAAAAGGTCTACACAGCTATCAACTATCCTCCAACATTTGCTCATGTTGGAGGGTGCCAAGTCCAATATTGTGGATAGAGTTATAAATTTGTTCATTTATTTTTAAATGGCACGTATAGTTATGAACCTAAACACATAGTTAGAGGATCATTTTTTTTAGCAGCTCAAATCACTTCTATTTACATTTCCCTTCTCCATTTGATCTACTTACTGGCATCTCAGTCTCCTTTCAGTACATACATGCAGATGTGTACATCCCAATGCAGGAAATGCAAACCTAGTTGGAAGACTCATTCAAGTTAAAAATCAACTTATTTGTCTGCAAAGTTATTTGACTAGGTGTATTTTAGATCCTGATCACAACGTAGATGAGTACAAAGAGGGAGCAGAGAATGAGCGTTAAAGAGTAGATCTAGTGATCTGGCATCACGATTGTTAAAAATAATACTTCTTGAATGACTCCTTAATAGAAAAGTAGTCAGAAATTTCACTCCAATTACTTAAATTATTCTTCTGCATCTGTTTAAGGACACTGGCTTTCACACGGCCAACATTGGTTGTAAGTTCAGTGCATCTCTCACTTTCTTTTCAGGAGTTAATGAACACAGAAACAAATATAACTTCTACTTCAATGTTTTTAAACTGATACTCAAGAGGGCTGGGGAGTTAAATACTATTTAAGTACCTACGATCTCACATTCTCTGATCAGGCAGTAGAAGTGGCTTAAGAAGTTACTATCCCTTAGCTGCTTTTTGTTGTCTCCCTGCTATGCATTATTACAGGAATAACAGAGCTGGCATGTTATGACATGGACTTATACTTTAGCTACTTCATTTCATGGAATAATTTCTATATACTAAGTAAAAGTATCCTGAGCATCTGTGAAAACCTGGTTACTAAATTCCATCCCTCCACTTGACAACCTAATTCCTACCTTCACAGCTGGAGAAAAAAAATTACTGTATCTACTGAACACCCAAAACTGTAAAATTATATATTGTTATTTAGTGTGTTTTCCTGTAAAGTTCAAAATAGCTGCTCATGTTAAAAAAATCTCTCTGCCTCCCTCCTGCTTACATGAATGTTCCTGCAGTGTTATGTACTCTTTAAATACAAAGAGTGACACCTGCTTGGGAGAGAAGAACCCCTCTGGTCCCTGCACTCTTGGAGGTGTTATGTGCTGTTTATTAGACCTCCAGGGGAAGGCAGTACAAGAGATGCTCTCTCCCAAATTATCTGCTCTGGAAAGAGAAACACAGGGAGGAGTAAATGAGGCAGGGAAGTGGCCCTTGCACAACCCCTTGCAGGAAGCCTGTGTTGCAGCCCAAGAATCTTTAGCCTCATCTCCACTGAGGACATCAGTCAATGATGCTTCAAACTGCTTGCAGACCACAAGTCTGTCACCTTTTTCATTAAGATGAGGATGTTGATGGGATAATGCAGGTACCAGTGCTGGGGCAGAAACTGCTGAGAATGGATCTGGCTGCTGCTTTTTTAGCTCATCCAGATCTCTTAATCCTCTCTGGCATTCTCACTCACCAGAGGTGTGATGGTGGCCAGCAGGATATAATTCTTGATGATTTTCTCTGAATAACCTTTCCACAGGTCAGCCTTGGCAGAGATAAGACTGTCTCTCTAGAAAGAGACAACCACTGATATATTTGGGTACTTAGCAAACGTGCTGTCTGAAGCACCTGTCACTGATAGCAGCAGAACAACACTGGTGCAGAGCTGCTCAAATTATCTCAGGTTCAGAATGATTTTTCAGTGCTATCCACTTCACTGTTTTTTTCTCAAGAGGCTTTTCAAATGTCATATCATCCCTACTCTTTAGCACAATACTCTTTATGTTAAAACTAGCTATAAAAATCAGCAAGCTCTACCTGGGAATGCAGGATGTGCATATTTCACAGGGGGGCAATACAAAATAAGAAGCAGTCAGTTACGCTCTTGTTGTTGCGGCAGTGAGAGACTATTATTTAAAGAATGGAGGCAAACTGAATGACAAAAATGTCTTCAAAGGAAAAAATAAAAAAAAAAAAAGATTTGCATCTCTGCTGGCTATTTAAATGAAGACAATCTGTGGTATAAAATTCTACTTTCACTCCTTATCCATACAGACATTTGTACTATGTCAGATGTCTCAGATTGGCTAGATCAGCACATCCTAATGATCTAAATCTTAAGGCTAGATGCAGTAAAGAAATAAAGATCACAGAAGATAAGACCTGTATGGCCTAGGTGGCTCTTGGCCTCTGGACCTGCCTGGAGAGCATTGTGACAGTCAGCTGGGGTCTTTGTGTGGAGAGATTTGAGGGCCTCAAAATGACAACCCAAACAGTCAGGCCAAGGACAGAGCAGCTTGGACCAAGACAATGGGAAACACTGATACTAGAGATTATTTGAAACTGATATTCCTCTCCCAAAGGCATGGAACTCATCCAGTCCAAAACCAATGTCTCAAACAGAAGCAAAGCTAGCACAGGATTGTCCTCCTGAGGGCCAATATGTCCCTTCAATGCCATTTTTAGTCTCAAAGGGTCTCAAACCCTACACTCACATGTCCCCAGAGAATACCTTAACGATTGAGCAATATGTACCTGTCACTGATGTTGAACTGAGGGCACTTGGGAGTGCCACATTATTTGAACCAACAAGAAATAACACGGGGCATAAGATGGTCAACCCTTGCATTAGGGCCCTCCAGGACCAAGGTACTAATTAATAAGTAAAGTTTAAAGAAAAATATGTGCAAGTTCCAGCCTGTTCAAATCAGCATTTACTGCCCTGCGAAGTTACTTTATAAGTCACACAGTTCTTGTCTTTTGATGATCATCCTGAGCTACCTCACTGCAACATCCCAATGAAAAGCTTCCTCAGGAAGACAAGACCAATCTTCGCAGGCAGAATCACAACAATTCAGTGACCTGATCTCTGTGCTACTGGAGGTAGATAGGTCAGCTTCTGTAAGGCCACTGGTCCTGTGGAAAGCTAGAAGACCCATTCCTGTAGTGTTCTCTGCTAAACATCTTTTAAAGCCATAGAAGAACGAGATACTTATTTTCACCTGTGGACTGTAGCATAGTTTTGTACACCAAAGCAGTTGGTAGTTCATCCTGTGAGTGTTATCTAGAAAAAGAAGAAAGTAAAGAGTTACCCTCTGAGTCCTTGGTTTGCATCACTTATGTTTGAATGTGAACCTGTGGCATTTTTTTATTTCAGTGCCCAAGTTCTAATCACTGTTAGTGAGGACAGTGCTTCATCCGTGAGGAATTATGCCACTGATTTACATGAGATTTTTCCTAAGCTTTATGCTGAGCTGTATAATTTTTACTCCATAAATACATTTAAATCTTTTTCTTCAGAGCTAGAATATCATCCAAAGGGAAAACAAAACCTTTTGGCATGATAATTTCTTTTAAGAAAAGTTGCCTTCCTGGGCCTATTCAAATGATCACAGAATAAGAGAATGTCTGGCAGAATATAAAATCACATAAATTGTTATGCCTGGCTAGGGACTCTTCTATTTACTAGAGGATGAAAAAGTGAGAACCAAGGCTTCAGCATGAACTGGGAAAAAGTAACTTTTCTTCCTTTCAATATAAACATCCTCAAATGTTTTCTTCTCTTTACTGATGAGCATATGTCCCAAGAATATCATGGGAAGATTCGGTAGGATATGCTTGGATACATCTGGGGTATAAAATATATCCATGAAAAGATAGGTCTGACTGTATTAGTACAAGTGATTCTACCTGGCTGAATCTTTCGTATGATGTGTAAATCTATTGTAAATAGACATAACATTGACGTTCCTAGAGGGGTTCCAATTCTTCTAAGTTAGGCAAATGCACCTTCCTTTCTGCATTTGTTTACATTCGTGAAGATACCTCAGTGAAGTGTTTTAATACTGAATACTGAAATTCTGCAATTCCTCACAGCTAACAAGGCAGACTGCCAGGATATATATGAATCAGACGGTGGTAAAATAATCCCTCTCCTGTTCATTTAAAAAATGTATTTTCCCCTAATGTGGTTCCATCAGCTGCTACCATGAATAAATTATCATATGCCAAAGTACAATCTTCTTCTTGTTCCTGTTCTTTTTATTCCTAATTGGTCATTAATACAGAAACAATTCCTGTATGGAACAGTTCTTGGCATTTTAATTGTAACAGAAGAGATGTTAAAAATTATCAGGAGCTGCTGATTTCCTACCAAGGGTTCTGAAACTCCCACAATGCTCTCCTCCAAATCTCTGGTCTTTAGAGGTGATAAAATGATGTGTGACATCACCTCCTTCTAAGGTCAACAGAAGTTGAAGGCACTCAACACTTCACATAGTTGGAGTCTTACACTCCAAACAAATAAACAAAAAAGTAAAAGAAAAGATCCCCTCATCTGTACCATGTCTTCTGTTCATACCTAGGTGGTGAGCAATGAAAGATTCCTGGGCACTTTTCAGAAAGGGAGATGCACTGTAGTTATCTTTCAGAGGAACATACAAACGCAGTGATTAAATAAAATATATAGTGGCGATAGCAGTATTTTGTCTCAGACTGTTAATATAACATATTGTAATTACTGTTTCCATGTATTCCATATACTTTCCAGCTCTGGAAATGTCAGCTTTACTGTGGTAAGAGTGCATTTCAGCTCTTTTTCCTTTAGAGAATCACCAGAGTATTATGGATTATGAAATTATTATCAGCAACAGGGAAAACTGGAACCTAATTTTTCTTTGCTGATTGACCTCAAGACCACCATTGCAGGATACCTACAGAAAACTTAAAATGACAGTTTAATAGCTAGGCTGATATTGATCCACAAAGACAGAGGTTGGAAAGCCTAAGAGAAGCAAAATCTCATCTGTTTCATTAAAATAGTGCAATACTGACCTCCCCCCACCAAAAATAGTCAAGAGAAGTCAGTATCAGTTTACAGCCATTTTTCCATAAGAACTGATATTTCTACATTCTAGCATGCAGCTAGACATTTTTTCTTAACATTTTCTTCATACAGAAATTAAAAAAAAAAAAACAACAAATCCACAAAAAAACCCAAACCAAAAACTAAACAAAAAATCCCACAACTCTTTAGAGATGTGTGAATAAGTATTGGTGATTCTCTCTCCTTTTTATCACAGGAGACATGATTCAGGGTGTTCTGTGCCAGAAAGTAAGTCCCCTGGATTTTGTTTAGGCAGTCATTGTCAGAAACTTGTGATTTCTTTACACACATTTAGTACTTTAATCTGTGTTTTTTTCTGCTTTTATTTTCTCTACATACTGAACAAAACTTCTTTGCTTCAGATATTAGAGAACTGTAGGGTGTATCTAAACAAATTTACGTCCCATTTAAAAGAATCCAACAATAATCTAGGCAACAAGAGGTCAGGTAATCCAACTTCCTGCTCAAAACAGGTCTTGTGGCCTCTTATTGCCTCCTGTCCTATCACTGAACTTCTGAGAAGAGTTCCACTGTGTTTTCTTTACACCTTACCTTTAGGTAGATGAAGACAAAACACAAGATCTTCACTTAGCTTTCTCTTTCCAAAGAGAAGGCAACAATTCCCACTCTTTTCAGCCTCCCCTCATGTCACTTCTATTTCTTTTCTAGTTTGATCTTGATCCACAGTGCATGTATATTACTTTACATCTGATCTTTGACATGGAACAAAATAAATTTTTATTTTTGATTATAGTTCCATGCATGAGGTATAAATTTCACAAGGCCTCTTTGAAGGGGCAGTTTGTAATGTAAGCATCAACTATATTTTTTTCCCCAAAGAACAGGGGGAGTTGACTATTTCAACACTTCATAATAAAAATGTTATTTTGACTTAATTAAATTAATGTAATAGGCAAAATGTTTGCATGAACTATTACATGGCATTTTATTATAATTTAAAACTCTCTTGGTGAAAGACAAACGGTTAACAGTTGAAACAATGTGATAAAATATTGTAACATAAATATTAGCAACATTTTAGAAAACTTAATTTCAAAAATCTATGCAGCAAAAAACCCAGTTATTCAGTTAGGGTCATGAAAATTTGTTTCTTTGTCTGTTCTCTGTCATATTTACCAGCAGACCAATTACAAGAAAATATTATTTAGAGAAAGCTGCCAAAGAAAATATTCCATAGTCCACTATGTGAGTGTATTGCTGAGAGAAAAGTTGGGTGGAAAAATCCATGGTTTAGAGTTGGTTCCTAATGATTAAATCAACAAAACAGTTCCCAATCTCATCAATTGGGAATGTGACTATGAATAAACAGTTGAAAAGTTATATCCATTCCTTCTGTTTAAAATATACAACTTCACCTAAAATTTGCTGCTTTGTAATGACCGCAAACACTATTTAAACTGTGTTAGACTGGTATTTCTATAAATGAGTTTCAAGCAACTCACTAGCCAATTTAATCTCCTTAGTATTAAAAATCACAGCTGCTACAAGCTAAGTCCTGCACCTCCTTTAATGGTCTCTGTTGCCGCAACTTTTTGTTGGCAACTAGGAAAATTATTTAATATCCTTATGACCTCGGTTCCCAGACTGTACGCTGGAGAGAACAGTACCTTGTAACCCCTTTCTGCCACATACCTGCTCTGTTTGCTGCACATTACAGGAAAAACAAATTGCTGGAAGCCAAGAAGTTCTCCCACAAAGTGAGTCACTTCATTCTTTTTGTGTTATCACCTTTGTTCTCTAAGCTTTTTGTTTGGGCCATTGTCAGGAACGAGATATAGCATTAAATGGTCTGACACAACACAGTTACTCTCATCTTCTTATAATCCTAAATCATTGCCAACAGCAATGCAGTTTGGATTAGACTCCTGGTTTCAAAGCTTTTGAGGAAAGAAATGTGAAGAAAATAATAGGAGTCTTCTACTTGTACTGCCAATTGCAACCATTATATAACTACGTAAAATTATCATTCATTATCAGTTGCTTGGCAGAAGTACACAAAGAACAGAAATATCCTAGACTTACTTTGGATTTACTGAGAGCAAAATTCTATCTTCATTTCACCAATTTGGTTTGTAGGCATCTTTAAGTTTTCATACTGGTTAAACAGATAAAAAAAGGCTAGCTGTATATTTATTCATTCATTTATTTATTTAAAATAGAACTTGTTTTCATCTTTTGGTTTCTTGTACATGGAGAATACTGCTATATCAAAAAACACTTCAAGCCATATTTAATACTTGGAACAATTAGTCACATAAAGTAATATTATCTTAAGAGAGGCAAGTGATTTTGTTCACAAAGGTTTTGCTGTTCAGCCTGTATTAGAGAGAATGCGCAGGGCACTGGTGATAATGACAGGTCTGCTGCAAAAGCCATAGATTGTCAAGATGAGAGTGTCCCCCCAGATAAGTGGTAAGTGATTAATATTTTATAGGTTCTTTGTCAACTTCAACTATATTTTTTTGAAAATTCTGTTTAGAGAGGAATGTTAGAGATGCTGGATTTAGGGAGCTAAGTGTTAATCAGGTATTTGATATAAACAGATATCTGTACATCAAACAGCCTTAGTGTTGCAATTACCAATTTTAGAAATATTCAGATATTCATAGTCTTCTACAACAGAAATTAATTCCTCTAGTAAAATAAGGCCCCAGCAAAAGATGCTGTTATGCTGTACGTGCTGAGATTAGCTAGAAACTCCGTAGCACTAAACCATTATTATTTACTAGTATGGATTTTGAGGACAAGCTTTTCAAAGCCACTTAGGGGCTGAGTATGCCCAATTCTCATTAATTTTATAGGTGACTGGGTATCCAAATCCCTTGGAAAGCTGAATAGCTCATTTTCTGAAAGTCCAACAGACATCTGTGTCTGGATATTTCCTCTTGGGACCATAATTTGTATATGCCCTAGACACCTGAAGAATGATTTTTTCCATTAACTTTTGATGCAAAAAGTCGTTACTTGACACTCATGCAATATGTATATGAAGCTAAAATGGAAACTTTGATCTAACAAGTCATGTGATATGAACAAAGACAGAAAGTGAGCATGGAAAAGACAGGAAAGAATTTTCCTTTCTGGAATTTATTTTACTTCAGGGCATAGAATCCTCTATTAGAAGGCAAAATGACCACTGGTCATTAATACAAGAGCCATAAAATTACAAGTAAACTCTAAGTTTATTAATTTGTCTGTTTTTATCTCAGAACCCCACACTAAATCCACAAATTCTTATAAGTATCTTACAAAGGTGTTCTTAAGACAAGTTTTCCTACCTCAGAAGGGGGAGTTTTCTCACTTGCCTTTACCAGGACATATCTTGGTATGAGTGAAAACTAAGAGTTGTAATGCTGAGAAAAATTTCTAGCAGATCTGTTATATTTTACTGTTAGCAGTGATAGCAGTAGGCTAGATTACAGACAGAGTACTATATATAAAAAATAGTGAATTCTTAGTATTAGCATTTTTCTGGAATTTCTGTGTTAGTAATTGCTGTGGTTTTGGAATAAAATGAGGTTCATTTCAGTGGAGCAGGTGATTAATGAGAAGTGAGTGAATAGTATAATACCAGAAGTAGAGGTTCAATAATTGACTGTTATATGTTTGAAAATAATAAGATTATTTTATAAAATCATAACATTAAAAATAATAAAGGAAGGGGTTTTTAATCATTTATGGACATTCTGGGAAACCTGTAAGTTTTTTCTCAGTTATCTGGAATGTTGTTTCTTTTTTTTTAATAAATCTCATACAGTTATTTGTTCACAGAATTTGGTGCTTCCAGTAAATCCTTGTGGGGTGACATGCTAGGGGCTGTCAGTGCCCTGGCTATAGACTAAGTCCTACCCACAAGCTGTCACTTGGCCAGCAAAGAACTGGTCATAATAGATGACTTAATGAAGGAACATTTGCCTTGATCAATTAAATGTCAACCGACTTGACTTTCTCCCTGACCAATCTTGTTTCCCTGCAGGTATCACTAGATACTATACAAACCTGCAGAAAAAACAGATTAATTTCTGAACAAATCTGGTCTTCTGACTCCAGTTTGTGCAGCCTGAAGAGTGGTTACTGGAACCTGGAACCACAAAAACAAAGATAGGAAAAATGAGAAAGGCTTAACTTTTTCTTTTTCTTTTTTTCTTTTCTCCCCCCTACCCCCCCAATCTGCCTGTAATCACTTTGGAGCAAAGATTGTTTCTTTGTTCTGTATTTACAGGGAGATACACATCTCTGCCAAGCATTCAGCTTCCGCACAATTCTTTGCTAAGGGCAGAATATAAAGTGCTACTCTAACCCACAACCCACAGTGTGCAGTGGCTTTGTGTCTCCCACACAGCACATCAGTTTGCACACATTTCTAATTAACATCTAATTTTGGATTAATTTCTGATTCCCTCCTCTGGGCTTTTGTAATGAGATCATGAGTTACACTGGCAGAAGGTTTATACTTAAAATGTATCTATATGGTAGAACCTCCTAGGTAGTTAACTGACAATAGGATTTAAAAAATACCCAAAACAAACAAGAAAAAAAAACCCCAAACCTCCCTACTTGTTAGACATCTGGAGTCTTATTTTTTAATTTCATCAGCTATAATAAAGGAAAGAATCTAAATACTTCCAGCTCCCAGATGTTTTTTCCTTGCCTCTCTTTCCATGCATTAAGAAGTTGGGTGTTATGATTATGTTGTTCTTATTTTCCTTCAATAAGCTGATGTGGGAAAGTGGACAATCTTACTAAATAAAAGGCCCGCAGTTCAAAGTCTACATTCTTAAGTAATTGCTTCTAAATTATTTGGTAAACCCTGGAGCTGTTGGGGAAAAAACATACTTTAAATATAGAAAAAATGCAAGAGTTAAACATTAGATGATTTGTTCTTATTTACCTATCCATATGCAGGAATGCACCATTGGAAGTGTGGTAGTAAAACTAGTATTCTTCACACATCTTGGTATAGATTTCTTCATAAGGCACAAATCCTGAAAGGTACCCAGTTAGCTTTTCCACGTGCACACAGTTTGTTTAAAAAGAGATACAAGGCTAAAGTACTCTGATGGATCTTGACAAAATAAATGAATTAACACCTAAAGGCTTCATTAGTAAAAGGATTTTAATGGATGTAGGAACCTAAACTTTCAACTCAGGCACCCAAATCTAAAATTGACTTCATATCAGCCAAAGTTCATATCAGCAGTTAAACTTCAAGGTCCATCCTTAAGGCCATCCTTTCATCCCATTCGCCTTGAACCTATACTTACCAGAAACACATGAAGGTAGATATCCTAAGCTTTTTCCCCACTTACTGCAGGGAGATTCTTTCAGAAAGCATTGCAGACCTTTTTTTGACTGGATCACCCCATAGAGACGTTTACTGATTGCAGCGTAAGCCTGAAGTGTGAATAGATTCCTGTCTTACTTGCTAGAGAGAAGTGTTCAATATTGCCTAGGTGCTATCCACATTTAGAATCTCAGGTTTTCTACAGTAAAGCCCTAGGACTGCTAGTTTCAGCACCTAAAGTATCTGTCTGAAATACCAGATACTTGCAGATGTGGTTTCCTGGAGCAACCAGTGGAGGCCAGCTGGTATATCCAAAGGCACACAATGACACTTGACATTGAAACTTGCCATTGTCACATGCCCCTTACACTTTTCAGGCACCTGAATTTGCCTAGATTTATTTGTGCTGGTACTGAATATCGATGCTATTCCAATTCCTCAACACAGATGAAAGAGCCATTTCAGACAATGAAGGTTTATAGTTATGGGAGACGCAGTGCAAGGTGTGTGGGTATATGGGAGATACATATCCTGCTGGACCAGCACCTGGAGCCCAGGCAAGCTACGCCTCTGTTTCTGAAAAACAATGGGCAACAGAATACTGCCCTCCATCTCCTTTGTCCTGATGTGAGATCTTCAATATTCAGCTCACATGAAGGCATTCATGCTTTGGTACCTTATAATCAAATTGAATACCACCCTGCACACTTAAATATCTGCTTTTTTCCCTGTTTGCTAGAAGTTGCTAAATTCAGTAGCCCAACAGAGGCAAGATAGCCACAGCTCCATGCCCTGAGGTCCAAACAATAGCAGTTCCCAGTAAGAACTAACACACAGAACACATATATACAACACATCGATGCATATATACACAGCCGGCCAAAGAGATAATACAGACAGACACACTCAGCACTCACACAAACACAAACAGCACCCATGGCCTCATTTTGTTCTTCTCACTGTCTGATCAGGATGAAGGTACATTAGTGAGAGTGGAGAGATGCACACGTACAATGTGGATCCCTACAACAGCTGCTCTCAGATGCTCAGTCTGCCCAGTAGCTGCCCCTGTGTCCCAGTCTTCCCAGTTGCTAGCATCTGGACATTTGAGCTGCTGAGTTGCTATACATCCTCTGTGTGCACAGCAAAACATACACACTCACAAACACACACACAGAAACACACACAGGGTCCCTCCAGTAGCTGGAGCGGGAGCAGGTTGTCCCTGAAGGACTGCAGCCCGGGGAAGGGCCCGCGCTGGAGCAGGGAGACGTGTGAGGAGGGA
>JAOBAS010000027.1:47729861-47741351 GCA_025311575.1 Elanoides forficatus
CCTTGCTTTCCAGACTCCTCCTCAGAGAAGGGCCCAGGGGCGGCTGGATCCACTCTTAGTCTCAGACTTGGTCAACAATTTATATCTTGAAATGGATGAGTTGTAGGGAATGTGGAAAAGGAAAGAGAGAAGACAGAGAAAGAGAGAAAGATTTCACCGGTCCTGGGTCCAGCGTTGGTTCAGTCAGCCGAGGGGTCCAGTTCTGACGGGCTTGTGCACCCGGGGCTTCAGTTTGTGTCCTTTTATCATCCTTGCCCCTCCTTCGGACGGGCACCCAAACTCGTCAGGTTAATGAGCAGTTTGTGAGTCTTTGGGCTTGGGGGTCCTTTGAGGAGTAACTTCTTCCCTGCAGGCATGGGGCCATTGTTTGATCTTTGTATCAGAACAGCTTATCAGAACAGGGAGCTCCTCATGCTCCAGCACACACCCCCCATCCTGTTGCTTATGTCTGAGCTGATGGGCTTTTCACCTTGGTTCCTTGCTGTGCAGGGTTTGTCTTTAAACAGAACTTGCCCCACCACAATGTTTGAGACATTAACTCAGTCTCTCCCAAGTTTTTATCACTCTGAACTGTGTTTTTAACTAAAAGCGTTAATATCATCGTAGCTGGACTGTAGTAAATGTTGTGCTTTGATTGTATTGCCTCAATTTTAATTGAAGTAACTATAAATTCTTGAATCTGTAAGGTGTGTTTCCTTTTATCCAGAAGAAGAATTTAAGTGTAATATTTTATACATGTAAATGACTCAGATACTTGCAACTGAAGCTTAGTTATTTTAAATATAAGATCTTTTATGCTGGGCCATGCCAGAAATGTGACCAAGGCCCTCCCTCTCTAAAAGAGGCTGGTAGTGGCTGGTTAAGGAAAGAGTAGAGGACATGGGGAAATAGGGAACAACTCCTGCCCCTGAATGTTATCCCACCCATTATAAGCCTGAAATGTAGGAAATTCCTGTGCCAAATATGTTTAATATCTTCTAATGAACTAGTCCTCCATGAATTTGCCTAAGCTCTTTCTGAAGTACTAATAGTGTCTTTTGGACATAGCTACCACAATTCAATTATGCATTTGATTAAAAAGATAAACAAAACAACCCATTGCTTCCTTCTTTTGAATGCATAGTTCTTTATGTCAGCATAACTGACAGTGTATCTTACACTGTATATTTTTTAAATAGTCATCTATTAATGCTATAACATAATTAATAGCTATGCTTTATGGTTATAAACATGATGTCAGTTATTATTTTTAACTTCACTAAGAGTTAATGAATGATACAGGAGTGATATTAATTGAGACTGCTTAGGAATGAATTTAAAAAAAATAAAAAAAACCACTTACATTGCAAAGCCATTGTTCTGTTTTGCTGTTGCCAGTTGAACCCGTCTGCTTCTTTCTTGGGACTTCAGGGAGTGTAAGCTCTACTCCAACTTAAATGCAAGAACAGGACAACATGGCTTAAACATAACATTCTACTACTTTGTGACTTGTTAAACCTAATTAAATGAGAGATGGTTTCTAGATTGAAACTTAATCTCCTTACACAGTTTACACTCAAAATTCTATGGAAATTCATCTCTTTTCATTATTAAGACATAAAATGGCAACTATAAATTCACTCCTTAAATTCACAGTTAGAACAGTTTTCCGAACAGGTCCCTCTATCAAAACATTGAACATTGAAATTATTTTTGATTATGAGCATGGTTTTGAGTCTGAACAACCTCACTTTAGCAGTATGACAAAGACATCCCTAATAGCTTTGCTTTTATGACTGTAATTCATCCCGGGTAAACTCAGCTGATACCAAGGGATTTATAACAGGTATAATAAACAAATGTTGGCATTTCCAAAGTAATTTCCTTGACCTAATATAGAGACATAACCATAATCTTGGGTCTTCTTGCAAGAAAGTTTCCTCATTCCCATTAGTGCTGAAGCAAACATTGGCAAAGTTTAGGCTGTTATTCACGCTGGAGAAAATTTTGCAGTAATTCGTGTTCAATGAGGGCAGACTTCACTTGCTTATGTCTATGACAAAGGGGCATAACAAGTACAGCAGTATCAGTAATTGTATAGTTTAGGTTTCTTCCTTTTGGGGATTTCTTACTTTTCAAATCAATGTGAGTGACTGCCTTCTACTACAGTGGACCTGGGTATATATAAAGGATTTTCCTGCTAGCAAGGATTTGCTAGCTATTTTGGCTCTGGCAAGCAGAAGCTTGTTGTTAAAGAGCATCGGATCCCACATTCAGAAATGCTTTCTGCAGCTGTGTACAGCTGACTGGCATCCCCAGTACCTGTGTATACACGGCCACAGATCATCATAATTGACTCTCTCTGCTCTATTGGTTTAATTACCAGGAAGAGTTTGCTTATAAAACGAGTAGTCAGGTTTTATACCTTATTAACTTTGTTACATTACAGTGTCAGTGTTGTGCAACTCCAGTTAATGTGTTGTCTGTCTTTTGTGACCTCTCTGACTTTTTTTCACTCCTCCTTCCAGAAGTTATTAATTTTATCAACAATGTGGACAGAAGATTGCACGGGATGTACCATGGTTGGCCGAAGATGACAGCAAAGAGCTCTGGACAGTCTAGAAATACAACACAAGAACTGGAAGACCAGCTGAGGCAGCAGATGTTGCAAATTTGGAGCATCTCCTGAGGACTGGAGATGCTCAGAGAGGACCTGAGTAATCTTATTCAGTCACTGAGCCACAGGATGATGCTATTAAAAATAATTTATTTCTGCATGGGAACACATTCATGTGGAGTAAAGGAGCATAATGCAGAGATCTGTGACTCAGTAGAAACCTGGGAAAGTCCATATGACTTGGCACAGTGTTTATGATTTTACCCAATGGACTTAGAAGGCTAGCTGTGTTTGCTGCAAATGGTGTCCTAGCTTATAAATCCTCTCTGTTGGCAGAGATGCAGTACCACACAAATACAGCAAAGAATATCTTTGTGCTCTTTTCATTTCCCCACCTTTCTGGTTCAGATAAGTATGCAGAATTAACTGCTTCTTGTATAAACCCAACAATACTTTACAAGGCAGAGCATCAGAAGGCTACAATGCTTAGCACAGGACTTCTTCAGGAACATAATTCCCCTTTTCTTCCTGTCCCAATCTGTGGTCAAAGGTTAACGATTTTAAGATTATTCCCATTTCACTTGGCCTTACTCATACTAAAAGCTTATGAAAACAGCATTCTTGATGTGTAAATGAGATGCATGTGTCCTATCCAGAGCTTTGCAAACCTTCACACCTGCTCAGGCCCTCATGCTACTTTCCTCTGTTAACGGTCATGACCAACTGCCCTGTTATGAACTGAAACCACAATTTAATCAACATGGATTTTAAGAAGAATTCTATTCCAGATCTTATGTCATGAATCATCATAGTTCCCCAGTGATATACTGTGATATGTATTATAGGTGCTTACTGGTCAGTAGCAATGTCTAGAATTTCTGAGGGAGTCCATGCCAGGAATGTACTACCACGTGTAGTGTTCGACACTACTAAAACATGTTAGCATTGTCTCTTGAGGTTGGCTGAGCTGTTCCCTGAAAACAAAGAATAAAATCCTGAATATTACATGATCAAAGTGGATTCCTTGAATCATCCTATACAATTGAGTTCAGTTACAAAGAAAAACAAGACTTCTCTGAGACTACAAATATAAGCAGTATAGAATCATAGAATGGTTTGGGTTGGAAGGGACTTTAAAGATCACCTAGTTCCAACCCCCCTGCCATGGGCAGGGACACCTTCCACTAGACCAGGTTGCTCAAAGCCCCATCCAACCTGGCTTTGAACATTGCCAGGGAGGGAGCATCCACAACTTCTCTAGGCAAATTGTTCCAGTGCCTCAGCACCCTCACAGTGAAGAATTTCTTCCCTACATCTAATCTAAATCTTCCCTCTTTCAGTTTAAAGCCATTAGCTCTTGCCCTATCAGTACATGCCCTTGTAAAAAGTCCCTTCCCATCTTTCCTGTAGTGCCTCTTTAGGTACTGGAAAGCTGCTATAACGTCTCCCCAGAGCCTTCTCTTCTCCAGGCTGAACAACCCCAACTCTCTCAGCTTGTCTTCGTAGGAGAGGTGCTCCAGCCCTCTGATCATCTTCGTGGCACTTCTCTGCAACCGCTCCAACAGGTTCATGTCTTCCTTATGTTGGCAGCCCCAGAGCTGAACGCAGTACTCCAGGTAGGGCTAGTTGTAATAGTTGTAAAGCAGGGAGCAAAGCAACATAAACGTGGTGAAAAAGAAATTCACATGGATACATATACATCCAAACACACAATTTTCTCTTTACCAAGCTAAAATATGGCTTGGTTCCTTTTCTCTCTTTTTCCTCATTTAAGGCTCAGAAGCAACAAATAAAACCCAAAAGAAACAGTTGGAAATCTAAATGCTACCCTGTCCTGCACTATAAGAAAAGTCATCATACAAACTACCAGATAAAACTGATTGTGAAATATGGGTTCTAGCTATCATGGACTTTCTATTGGCAACAGCTTTTCCATTTGTAAAATAAGGATGATGATATCCACCACAAGTTATAGGAAATTTGGGCGTTCTTATCAGAAAATGACAACACGTCAATATGGAAACAGCCATGGAATTGCTGTAATTTCACTGGTCAGATACAAGAGAAGAAGGAATAAAAATCTATCACTTAAATTGCTGTGCACCCTAGCTAAATTAAACCCACAGACCAGTAGGGCTGCATATGAATATATCTATAAATATGTATATAAATATTATTTTTTTCAGATAATATCCAAGATTTGGTGAAAGTCTCCTGTGTTGGCCCCTGTGTTCCCTGTGTATAGATGTGCAACAACTTACTTGAATGTTTTGGACTTCCTTGCAACATCTACTGACATGAATCAATCAAAATAGAACTAAAATTAATCTTTACTGAGGATGTGTTCCTGGCTCTGGTAATCAGTCTTGTTGCATCCTTGCCACTGTTTAGCTATATATAATCACTTCTTTAGGTTTCAAAGGAAATAGTTGCTCCAAGATAAAGTAAGGCTGAATTCATGAAAATTTTCACCAAGGATGTTTTGCAATCCTTAGATGACAACTACCATATTATGGGCAAGTGTATACCTGCGTATCTCATGATATATTGAGAAACAAATGCTTCCTTAAACTTGACCATTTGGAAATATTCTATCCAGATTAGAAAAGTGTCAGTAAAATTCATTGTCTTTCTTTAACTATTACACAAGAATGTAGGATAGGGACTTCACCTAACTGTTACCCTGATAATAAGATGGAAAGTAGACTGAAATATTTTATGGAACATCCTACTCGTTAGCCACAACTGTATACTCAGTGAGCAGAAGTTTTGTAGTTGCTGATAACAAGGGATCAGATCATAAGTCTGGCATTCTAGTGTTTTGCCTGAAACACTGGACAATACCAGGTAACCGATGACAGTTACAGCAACTCAGTCTCACATTTCAGTAGGTTCGTCATACTACAGGTCACTTGCATTAAATCAGACAGAAAGGGAAAAGCTCTTGCCCACACAGAAATAATAGACTGCCCGCTGCATCATACAGACACACTCCTTGTCAGCCCAAGCTGCTCAATGCAAGAGTCAACATTTTCCCACAAGTATCACTTGATGACTAATGCAACAATTAAGTATCTGTCACATCACATGCACTTGGCAGGATTTTCTCTTGGCGCTGTATTGCCAGGATTTCAGGAAATTTTCCATGAGGTTAATAATGGTTCAAAATATAAATACCATTCAGCAATGAGATACCATTTCAATCTGGTATGTAAAAATGGGAATGCTATATAGAAGGCATGAGAGACAGTCATTCAGCTGTATTTTGATATTGAGGGCTTACTCTGAGAAGAGCAGAAACAGATTAGGGCAGTAATATTTTTTTTTAGCTTTAAAAAGAAAAAATGGAGAGGGAGATGATCCTCCAGTAGGAAAAGGACTAGTAAAATACAAATGTTGATCAATTGTCTCCATTGCAAAAAAAATGAAAAAGAAAACAGATAAATTTGAAAAAATACTTTTGGGACTGTAGTTTATGAATATTTTTTTGGTAAGAGAAGCTTCATCTTCAGCAGTCTTTGAGATCAGTTTAGATTAGCAAGTCAGAAGTGTTGTGTCTTTGGCCCAGTGAGAGGAAGGGACTGTATTAAACAAGTTCTTGAACTGGCTTCCATCTCTTCTTTTCAGTGATAGAGGCCTTTTCCTGACTTTGCTATCCACATGCCTGCCTCCTAATTCCTGCTTTCATTTCCAAAGTTGTCCTAATCTGGTTCTAGAATCAAATTCAAAATAGAATAAACTCCATATTTTCAAAGTTTTAGTTTCCTGCATTATAACTCCAGACAGATAATTTTTTTTTTTTTTTTAATTTCGATAAGAAGCTCAGGTGCCTACCTTCTAAAGTATTTACATATCACACTCTGATTGCCATTGTCACCTGTACTATGCTTCCCACAACATAATAATCATGAATTAAATAGCCTCCTGAGCTACAGATACTTCAAGAACACAAGCCTGAAGAGAGTTTGTTTGGTGGGTTGACCCTGGCTAAACGCCAGGTGCACACCAAAGCTGCTCTATCACTCCCCTACTCAGCTGGAGAGGGGAGAGAAAATACAATGAAAAGCTCATGGGTGGAGATAAGGACAGGGAGAGATCACTCACCAATTACTCTCATGGGCAAAACAGACTCGACTTGGGGAAAATTAACTTAATTTAATACCAATCAAACCAGAGCAGGGTAATGAGAAATAAAACCAAACCTTAGTACACCTTCCCCCTACCCCTCCATTCTTCCTGGGCACAGCTTCACTCCCAAATTCTCTACCTCCTCCCACCCAGCAGCGCAGGGGGATGGAAAATGGGAGTTGTGGTCAGTTCATCACACGTTTTCTCTGCTGTTCCTTCCTCCTCAGGGGGAGGACTCCTCATGCTGTTCTCCTGCTCCATCGTGGGGTCCCTCCCACAGAAGACAGTTCTCCATGAACTTCTCCAATGTGAGTCCTTTCTGTGGGCTGCAATTCTTCACAAACTGCTCCAGTGTGGGTCCCCCGTGGGGTCACGAGTCCTGCCAGCAAACCTGCTCCAGCCTGGGCTCCTCTCTCCACAGGGCCTCAGGTCCTGCCAGGAGCCTGCTCCAGCATGGGCTTCCCACGGGGTCACAGCCTCCTTCAGGTGCATCCACCTGCTCCGGTGTGGGGTCCTCCACGGGCTGCAGGTGGAGATCTGCTCCCCCGTGGACCTCCCTGGGCTGCAGGGGGACAGCCTGCCTCACCGTGGTCTTCCCCACGGGCTGCAGGGGAATCTCTGCTCCGGCGCCTGGAGCATCTACTCCCCCTCCTTCTGCACTGACCTGGGGGTCTGCAGGGCTGTTTCTCTCATATTCTCAATCCTCTCTCCTGTCTGCAGTTCCTGTTCTGCAGCAACTTTTTTTCCCTTCTTAAATCTGTTATCCCAGAGGTGCTACCACCATCGTTGATGGGCTTAGTCTTGGCCAGCAGCGGGTCTGTCTTGGAGCCGGCTGGCATTGGCTCTGTCGGACATAGGGGAAGCTTCCAGAAGCTTCTCATAGAAGCCACCCCTCTAGCCCTCCCACTACCAAAACCTTGCCATGCAAACCCAATACAGTTTGCCAACCTGAGCTCCAGAATCCTTCAGCATGTTCCTCATCACAAAGCTGTTTGTAAGAAAAACTTATCTGAACAATGCAGGTTGGGAAAAAAAAAAAAAAAGTACACTATGTCATTTGAGAGTGCTTTTCTCTATTAATTGTCTATGCCAATATATGCAAAAGATTCCGTTTAGTACATCTGTTACAAAGTACAAGACAGACAAAGATTGAGACTTTTTGTCCTCTAATGGAGTATCTATACTGTTAATGAAAAAAGGGTTTCTTAAAATAAAGTGGATTCTATGGCCTCTCCAGCAAAATACCTTTAAATTGTTTTATGTGCTGTCTGTGTTATCAACACCAGTAAGTAGAAATTTATTGATTTAATTCTTTGTCCTTCCTCTTTGACTGACTGCAGGGGTACTCAGTGGGCTAGCTTTTCTGGTATGGAAACTTAATATTTTGAATCAGGACTACCACATGATTTCACAGTGTGATTTCACAGTGTGAATGAAAAAGGCACCATATAAATGTTTTTCGCTTCCAAACTGCACTAGGCTTAACACAGAATTTTAAGGTAACTTTGTCTAAAGCTCTCCAGAATCAGACTTGGACCTCCTGAAAGTCTGTTACCATTCTTTTTGGCAATCCCTCCTAGAGTTTCAATTCTCATGCAAACTCTGCCCTGCATTAAAGACATAATGAGCAATAAATTTCTTGATAAATCTGTTTGGCACTTCCATGTTCCCTTCCTCTGCAAGAAAAGTCAGCAGAATTTTTAGCCAACTAGAGCCCTGTGCATAAATGTTTACTAAGAAAGTCTTTTCGGCAAATTGTTTTCTTGCTGCTGCTTTTTTCCCCATGCATCAGAAAATGTTGATTAATCCCAAAGAAAACTTAATTGGGGATGTATTTTCTTGGTTGCACTTGGGAATTTCCAGAGGCTGAAGGTGGAAATCTGGGTCAGAGGAATTTCCCTCCATTGCTGAATACCCCAAATCACTATGGAGTATACACAGCCCAAGTCCTTCGTTCTTCCTTTACCTCATTCAAGACCTGTTCAATGAAAGTGGAACATAAATTTTTCCATCAGAAGTTATCATATGAATAGGTGGAAAATTATTCTGGGTTTCTCATAATTTTTTACCCTCTGTAATGAAACTCACTGGCAAGTTGGTTTGTTTTATGTTTACAGTAAGGGACTAGGCTGCATTCTGAATCACGTGAAAAGAAGTGCTTAAACTTAAGTCAGTTAATATACTGTATAAGAAAAGGGATATGTGGTTACTTGTTCATGCTAATTTACAAGTTCATAAATCTTACATTTTTGTGCTGTATTGCTAAACAGTTGGGGGCTTGGGGTGGGCAATATGTTAGGGAAGAGAATAAGAACAGAGATTTAAATAAATGATAAGGATAGAAACATTCAGTGTTCTTTTAGCAAGACACACCTGAAAGAAATTCATCTGACTGCAAGAAAATTAAGGAAACACCTACATATCTTTATGATGTGGCTGGCAAGAATGAGTAGCGAAACCTCAAAAGGCTTAGTTGCTAAGCTGAGACAAATCTCCTAAGAGCTATGGAAAATTCTGCCTTGAGTTACGCTCATGCAGTCAGACTGACTTCACTGAGTGTGAACGAAGGTACTCCTAGACCTTTCAGAGTTACAGGTTGCTCACATGGGCTTTATTTCCCACAGATTGTACTCTATTCCTTCAGTCTTGCTGGGAACACTAAGACTATAACATAGAGGACTGAAATAGCAATACTTTGATGTTCTGTTATATCTTTTCCATCAATGCACGGAAGGAGGATTCTGGGCCAGTAGGAAAGTAATATCTGAGCTACACACCTGATCTTTCAGATAGCTCAAATAACATACCTCCTGCCTCTCCCACCTGTGTGTGTTAGTAACTCAGGAGGAAGAGAAGAGCAGAGTGGGCCTAAAAGTCTACGGGAGTCTGAAAACAAAGGGTATTAGAAGGAAAATACTGAGCCTTTAGAACTTTAAAATTTCAAATCTGATTAATATTTCAAATCTGATACCAAAATTGCCATACATTTGTGTAAGAAGGGAGGAAATGCCATTTTGGTTTTTTTCCACTTCACTCATACTATTCAAAACTCATCATTTTTCATCTTCATACTATATTGCCATCCAAACCACCAGCTATTTGGGAAACGTTGGAATGTATGAGTAGCTGCTACAGTATGTTTACAAATTAAACTAATCTTTAGTGATAATAGCGCTTATCAAGAACAATCTGATGGATTTGAAATATTTATTTATTCTTTACCCCTCTCTTCTTGTATTAGCATAGTAATCTGCCTTTCCAGTTCAAATGCAGCCTTTGTAGCAGTATTTCGCAGTATGTTTCTGATGTCTTCTGCCCTTGTCCGTGTAATTCATGTTTGAAATGCAATGAAAGATTCCGGAGAACAAGAGAACTACATAAATCCTTCCTTAAATCCTTCAATCTTTAGATTAAAAATCCCTGGATTAATGTTTGTAAACCCAATAATGGGACTAGGTCCAATCATTTATGGCTACATTTGCAATTCAGTTCTCTGTTAACATGAAGATTAAAGGAAGGATTAATTTTCAGCCCAAAGAGCCACTGTTTAGTAGCCAAAGAATGCACTGATCACTGGATATGCCAAGACACAAAAAACCAGGAAAGATCAAAATGGTCATTTCTGATATCTCTTCTTTGAAACAAAGATTGAAACCATTTTAAGTGCACTCATGTTTATTCCATGGATTTTTAACAGGTGGGCTGCCTTGGCATTCTGTATGGCCCCGTAGGACTTGCCAAAGTACTCTTCCTGACCCTGTCTTATTTAAGTTAAAAATTACAAAGGCACCAGCTTTGGCATCTTTATGCTGAGGGTAATTTGACAGTGTTACTGGAGGTGAGCTGCTTCTCCTATGCACTGACCCAGGGTAGCAAAATGGCAGCCTGATCTGGCAGATAAACAAGTCTGTGACAAATAGCACTGACATTCCTATCAAAAGAAAAGACATGACTCAGGCCCGATATCTATAGGCAGACCAGAGCTAGCTTTCAGTGACAAATGGTTTTAGTCTGACAGTGTGTTTCACTGCTTGAACTTTCATCTATCAAAACAAGACACAGAAGCATAGGGACATAGACAAGAAAAAGGGAGCATGAGAGAAAGCCACAGATACAGGCAGGTAGCCTGGCCTGCCCTCTCATAACAGTACTTCTATTTTTCCCCAGTCTTTTAGTACCTTTATCATTCCCTGGTGAATAATTTACTTCTCCTCACTGTTTTACTAAAGTTAAAAGAAAAAAACAAAACAAACCAAAGAAGGTTTAATTTCATTTCTTGCAGATTCAAGCATTAGAAAACCAGAAAAGAGAATGTGATTTTTTTAATTTAATCTCTCTCCACACAGGACACTAAGTTTCACTCCCCCGTGGACAGAGTCTAACAAATAGTATTAGACTAAGGCATCAACAGGTAGAGAATCAATACCAGGCAGTTAATTTTGGAAGTTAATCATCTTTCTGCATTAATAGTTTAGATCTGGATTCCTATTTTAGATTTGTCTGCCTCCATCTTCCAGCCATGAATTCATTCAAGTTTTTCTATACTAGAATTAAAAAAAAAAAAAAAAAAAAAATCAGTGGACTGTTATACTCCGTGTCCATGTCAAGGTGTTGGCAGGGGGGCTCTACAGGGTGGCCTCTGTGAGGCTGTGTCTGGCAGAGGGGGCTGCCCCGTGCTGGACACAGCCAGTTCCAGCCGGTCCCAGCCGGCTCCAAGGGCCCCACCGCAGGACACAGCTGAGCCCCTCAGCCAAGCTGGGGGAAAA
>JAOBAS010000027.1:47742664-47775361 GCA_025311575.1 Elanoides forficatus
CTTCTAGTTTTTGGTCCTTGTTATGACTTTCTCTGCTACAGTGAGGTGGTCTCTACTGCTTGTGATTTTCTGTCCACGAAGATACCTCCACACTATAAGCAAGTTAACTTTCAATCTTCTTTTGTTTTTTTCCAGCTTAAAGAGAGGCATTTTGTAATTTTTCACACTTCTGACTTATACTCTGTATCTTTTTGAAAACCTGACCTCCTGACTTACACATACTTCTCTAAGCTTAACCAGTCCTGCAGTCTTTTACAAAAAGAAAAAAAAAAAAAACAAAACCAAGAAACTTCAGAGATGAAGGTATAGTTTTCTTATTCCTGTGTCTAATACCATAACTAAGCCTTTTACTTCAACATCCCTGCAACCTCTGTCACCAGCTTTTTGTGGAGAATGTTCCTTTGCAAACCTGCGTTTACCAAGTACACCTGCCTTACAGGTAAAAGAGGGATTTTATTTCTCTTCCACATCTGGTGGAGCCTCTGGGAAAACATGCTTGAGGAAGAATAAAACACCACACAGGTACAGTGAGGAGGAAGGAGTAAATGTGTGAGAAACAATCCTGCAAACACAGAGGTGAGAAGAGGAGGAGGAGGGCGGGAGGTGCCGCAGGCCGGCAGCAGGGATCCCCCGCAGCCCTGGAGAGACCCCGCTGGAGCAGTGCACCCATGGCCTCATCTTGCCCTTTTCCCTGTCTGGCCAGGATGCGGGTGCATTAGTGAGAGTGGAGAGATGCACACGTACAATGAGGATCCCTACAACAGCTAGTCTCGGACACTTAGTCTGCCCAGTATCTCCCCTTGGGTAACCCAGTCCTCACAGTTGCTGGCACCTGGGCATTCGAGCACAAAAGCCCGCAGCCTCACTCCAGCTGCTGCTATAGGTCCCCTTTGTGCACAGCAGAACACTCATACACAGGGTCCCTCCAGTAGCTGGGCTTACACAACCAGTCCGTCCTGTAGCTGGTCCTGGATCCTCATTCCCCCTCAGTGCCTCCTGCTCAGACACAAACACACTCACAAATGAGTCGCTTCCTTCACTTCCCTAAAAGGCACAGTCTCTCCAGGAGCTCTCCTGGCCCCCTTGGTCTGTCAGGTAGCCACGTCCTCCAGGTGCCTCAGCCCGAGACACACGCACCCGCCCCGGCTCCCAGGGCTGCCTCGACACCCACCAGAGCTCACACACCTGCGCTCGTTCCAGGCGCTGCACCGTGGGCACACGGGCGCCGGGAGAGCAAAATGGACACAGATACTGAAAGACACCAGGGTACGGGGTGTCCGTGCCCAGGCGCCGGCAGCGGGGCTGCAGGGCGGCCCCTGTGAGGAGAGGCCGGGGCCGCCCCGTGCCGGACACAGCCGGTTCCAGCCGGTCCCAGCCGGCTCCAACAGCCAGGAGCCATTACCTGTACCAACCAGCACCATCTCAGTAGTTTTTTCATAAAGCGGATTTTCTGGAAAGCTGTTTGTACTGACCAATTACATTCCTGTCATTTAATTGTCCATAATGTGAAACTTGAGTGATAGTTTTCCTTACTTTAACAGGCTTACACTCACTAAGTCAGCCCACATACTCTTTTTCTGTTGTCGTTTTCAATACTGGGCAAATGTTTCTATTCTCCAAGCTTTTGTAATGTTCTATTATTATATCCCTTAATAAATATCTATATCCAGAGATCTGCTCAACAAACTCTGTAAGTTACTTGGGCATGATTTTGGAGGTCTCGTGTTTTAATGAAGAGAAATAGTGACTTCTTCAATTACCAGTAGTTCAAAACTAGCTATGTGGTGCAATAACAGGTTTTTTTTCAAAATACAGAAGAAAACTTCAGGATTTTCTTAATAATTATTTATAATATCACCTGTCACTACTAGACTTATCCTCAGAACTTGTTTCTCATATGCATAGTCTTCTTCATTGTTTATTTGAGCCATTAATTTTCCTCTATGTGTTTGGCTTTTCTTATAATATTTTACTCTTAATAGCTTCTAATTTCTATCAATTATTATCTGTGTCTCTTTTCTTCCTTTTTATATATATTGATTTTTATTTTCCAATTATTGCCTTCATTTTTCAACTACGACAGTTTAAGTGCTAGACAAAACTTCTTTACAAATATGAAATCATTACTTCTCAAGTAAATAGCAAAATAGTATCAGAAATTCTTTTCATAAAGCTCCATTTTTCAAAGATACTGTTGCTTCCTTTTTTGTTTTGTGGGTTTTTTTTGTCTTCCATTTCCCATTTAATTCTCCTTAGCTTAGAAACAGCTTGCTGAAATGCCATATATAATTCATACAGACAAGCTAATCACCAGCTCGGAAGCTGGTGGTTTCCTAGGAAGTAGTGGTCAGGACCATCTTACAATCAATGAAATGAAATACAAGTGGTTGGGACTATCTTTTATCTGCTTATATTAAATATAAGCAGGTTATAATCACCCGTCTCTAAGCAACAGCCAGATACTAATCCAGCAATTAATTCATCGTTATCCATATAATGAGGTTCAAAATAGAGCTAGCTTGTGTTAAGCGTGACGCCTCTAGTGTGAGGGAAAAAAAGAAAAATGAACCCAGCCATATATGCATGTATTCAAGAATTCTAATGACTAACCATTGCCTGTGTAAGACCTTTAATATGTCTCCAAAATTGAAATCCTACTTAGTAACACAGTTTTTCTTTCTCTTACATGCAGATATTAAAAAGTAAATCCTCTGTTCTCTGCTTTAAATTAGGAATCTTGAATAGACTCTGTTTCCATTCTTTGTTATTTAGCCTTTTGGTCCTTTAACATTGAAGTCCCTGGACCTATCAACCCTAAAACTGGTACTGACTTTTCTACTACTGAGTGCCACATTTTCTTCTCCTCTTCACCCTTACTCTTCATTTGTTCAACCCCCTCTGTCCTTGCTAAAGACATAATAAGCACAGCTAGCAATTCCAGTCATGTAAATTAGCCGAACATCAACATTACGGTGATTCCATTTATACCTCTCTTTTCTCAGGAGTGGGACAGTCAAGTCTGGTTCCCAGTTTTGTACCACAGATATACAAGGAACTCAGGGAAAGTGGGAAGGTTTGTTCCACTGTGTTTGTTAGAGCTATTTAGTCTGCATCATACAGATTTCCATTTTTATGCAATTTTAATCTAAATTGAATCTGTTCACTCCTGACTATTCTAGGTACACTCCAAGTAAAAGAAAGCCTCCATATGTAGGCTATCCCATACACATAATGCATTAGCTATGGTGCCAAAAGGCTCTTGCCATCACTTGTTCATTGGTCCTGTTGAACCACTAGCATAAGCTGGCAACCAACAGCGCTTAAGAGACCTACCTTCAACAAAACTAGACTTTCACAATAATATAAAAAAGGAATTTTTAGTCTTAAGCACACATGGCTAGCTATCAGTTAGCTCCATGAGGACACTATACATGCCTTGTGGCATCTTAAATAGCAATAAGACACCTATGGTGAGTCAAATACATTGCACCCCAAATAAAGAGTCAGTATAAGACTCTTACATTTAAGTCACTGCTTACACCTTACTACTTCTATTCACCAGTGTTTGTGGGGTTTTACTTTTTTTTCTCCCCATCCCTGTCCCCCTGGGATTATAAAATTTATTAATAGAATATAGCATAGTATATTATATATAAATGCTTTTTATTAGTAGTACATTATTTCTTAATAGTACAACTGAAACTAAAATAAGAATATACTGAGAAGATATTCATATTGCCTGCAACTTTTACTTACTCTGTTAAGTTGCTGAGAGTATTCAGGTGTAAGACAGCTGTCCGTTTCTGGATATAGTTATGACATAAGGAAAGGCTGTAATTCTTGACTGCTCATTACTGCTCAGTGGATTGAGACTACATTCCGCCAAAATCAACAGACTAGTTTATTTAAGTGCTCTCTAATTCATTGGTAAAATTACCAGTTTTGTTGAGACTAACAAACTATTGCAATTAATCTAGGTAATTTTGCTGAATTTAATCAAGTACTGTTCATGGAAGTTTTTGAAGGCTAAGGGAAGGAGTTGGTAATATGAAGGGGAAAGGTAGTGAGGAAGGGGTAAAGACAGTAATCTCTTTTAGCCTAACAGATCCTGAAGTGAATGTCTGTCAAGGGCTTTAGTTACCAGGAAACAGGTTGCAAATGTTACACATAATCCCCACACAGACTACACTGGAAGTTACAAACCACCACCTATCAAAAAAAGAGAAATGTTCCAAATTAGCACAGCTGCAAACTCCTTTGCTCCTGGTCAAGATAGCAGAACCTTTTCAACACTGTCATTTCTTCTTCCTGTTTCTTAGACCCCTTCAGCTAGACTTTAAACTTACCTTGCAAACTCATTAGGACAGAGCCATAGTAAAAGGTCAAAAACAATCAGGGGAGTCTCTGGAGTGTTCTGTTTTTCATCTGGATCCATATGATCTTGAACCATTGGCTTCAACATGTGATGTCACCGTTAGAGATTCTATATTTTTGCTTTAGAGACGCATTGCCAGCTCTCTCTGTGTTTTCTTCTGGATATTCTGGGCATTTTAATGCTTTTTACTGATAATACTCAGATCTGTCTGAAATCAGAAAGAGTTGAGAAGACTCATCATCTACTGCTTCAGAGTATAAAACTTTGGGTTTGGCCTATCATTACAAATCCCA
Organism: Elanoides forficatus; assembly: GCA_025311575.1. Classification (NCBI taxonomy): domain Eukaryota; kingdom Metazoa; phylum Chordata; class Aves; order Accipitriformes; family Accipitridae; genus Elanoides; species Elanoides forficatus. The sequence goes on from JAOBAS010000027.1 coordinate 47,747,333, forward strand.
AGAAATTTGGGCAGTTAATTCACATTGTCAAAAGTGGAATTTACCGGTGTGGGATTTAATATCCCAAAAGTAGGAATTATTTAAAACAGTCTTAGGCAACTGAAAAATAGGTGTTTAACTGAATCAACCATATTGGCTCCCTCTGCACTGAATGAAATATACCTCCAGAGACCAAGTAATTAAATTTATCTTATACTTTAGTTTTAGAATGGAAAGAGTCATCTGATGGAGCTATCCACCAGCAATCACTAAGGGGGAATCCTAGCTGTCCATGTTAGATACATCTCCTTTAGATAGATACAATGAACCTAACCTTGAGCTGCCTTGCAGATCATCTGAGATAGTCTGCATGGACAAACGTGGTGGCATGATAACTGCTTAGGAGAGAATCTACTCTGGAAGGTGAAGCCACATACTGGGTGAGTTTAACATTGACAGACAACTCTGGGCTGCCGTAAGCATTCATGATAGGTATCTCGAAGAAAGATTAAAAAGAGATAGATAAAATTTAGTGTACTATCTCACTTTTTGTTAGGGTGAATGTAGCTTAATTTAAACATTGTTAGAAATGAACCTTCATGTCGGCAGTTCTAATAAAATTTATCCCCATACAAAACTGGTCTACACGCCTCTTTAGAATATTAAACTACTTCTAGTTTTTATGTGCTATTTAAACTGACATTGAGATTTGTGGATACTCAAAGTCCAGAGACTATAAAAGGACATTCGTAGAGATGTAGGATAGGAGAGATTGGTTTGTTTGTAGTTTGTTTACTTTTTCAATTTAAAATATATTTTTGTGCTAACTTGACCTCCATCACTTACTAGGTGCATTAATTGCTTACCTATGTTTGAAAATTCTTCAGTTCCATATTAGCCACTTCATTTTTGTGCAGAGATTCAGCACTGCTCTCAGTAGTTCCTTCTTTTGTCAGGCTCTGATTTACAACATACAAAAGTCTCTAAAAATTCCAGTTCCTCATGTGTAATTGAAGGAACTCTAAGGTCTTTTAGAAATGTGTCCTGAATTACTAGATTCTAAGCATCTTGGAAAATAAAAGCTTATGTAAATTTCATACATTATGTTTTTGTTTAAATGTAAGCAAATTTTATAGTTTAGTGTGTTAGACCAAAATTCCAGACTCTTTGTAAACACTAAAAATTACTAAGCAGTTATTCAATATTAAGGACTGATCACTTTAACTTAGTATGAAATGAAATCAGGTATCTTTTCCTGAAATGGAATATGTGAAAACTATTTTCCTCCCTGTAAATTCCAATTCCCAAAATGTCAGTTATTAACTAATGCTGCTTTTGTTCAATAAATATAAACTCAACTCTTCAAACTGTTCTTGTACTTACAAGAGTTTTTAAACATACTGTGGTTCAGTTAAAGGGCAGGTGTGTCATGGTTAAAATGTTCTAAGCTGTATTTACAGAAGTCCCCACCTTCTCTCCTGTTTGAAAAAGGTGGCAACATAACTGCCTATCAGTTCAGATTCTTCTGAAATTCAGGGAAACATGTTTTCATTCTTCCCTGTGAATCCATGATTTCACCAGTAGGTGCTCCTATACCTGTGGCTATTATGGAACTGTGAAATGGTGCTACAACAAAGGAATGACTAGACTTTAGTGAAAATTCTGCAGTAAAGCTGGAAAACAGAAAATGTTCTGATTTAGTGTCTGAATCAGATCTGAAAATTGCAGTCAGTTGATTATCATTTAATAGTTCCATAACTACAAAGAATTAAGAATAGGACTCATCTGACCAATGCAGACATCTGTAATGTAGACATCTAACTAGCCACCTGACTATCACATCTGAATCTAAGTCCACTAGACAGTGGACAAAACCTGGCATTTTTAGAGAGCAAGCCAACTACTCTGCTCTAGTGGTTCATTATATAATGAAATAGAATGAATATTTGAAGTGCCAATTTTCTTCCTTGACTATATTATGAATTTAGATAGTAAGCTTAGATACACATCTCTACACTGTCAATTCTTGCAGCTGATTCCCCCTCAGTGGGTAGGATTTATCCCATCAGTTTCAAGCTCTTATTTTTAGATAGGTTTTGTCAAAATTTGGCAGAACTGTGCTCTCTCCATTCTCAGCAGAGAGGGACAAATGTTTGGCTTTTCCTGGGATCTTGACTTTTTGACTATTTTAATCTAGAGAAAATGAATCCCACCCCTAGTGTTGATTTGAAAGCTAATCAGGTTCAGCTGACATTTGTATCTAAACTCTGAATTTGAACCTGAATTGCAAAGAAAAATTTAAGGAGGTGTATCTAAGCAAAGAAAACATCATACTGAATTATATTGACCAAAACTATTTGAATGTAGGCATTTACTTTGGGCTTTATTAAAATAGTTACTCTATCATTCAGCTGATGTAAATTAGGGTTAACAGAACTTTACAGAAATTGGCAAAGTTACATTGATTTACACTGTCTGTGTTCTATCACAGAAAATATCTAAAATACACAAATAAATGTTTGGGGATTTAAAATGAATTGTATGGCTGAATTTCTCCCTCTGTCACAAAGCCTGTGAATATTTTTATTATGCTGATCAGTATCTGACAATTATCTCCTATTTATTGTACTTAACTGTCCCTTGAGTTATACCTTTTGTGTCTTTCCCTTGATAGATTCTATTTAATTCAAGACATGTAAATGAAGTTTATAGGCTTGGAGTTTCGTTTCTCTTCTTTGCTAGTCAATACAGATACACCTCAAGAAACAAATAAAATATGAAGTTAATGTGATTTTTGGAGGCTTCTTTTTCTATAGTGGCAGGAAAACAATGACACCAACTAAGATTCTATGTTTTGTTTTTCAGTCAACTGCCTCCAGGTAAAAGGGACTAAATTCAGCCTTTGTGTCTGCTGTAATAGTAGTTCCAGTTTAGAGGCTCAATATACCTCTGTAGTGGTATAACCATCGTCACAGCACAGAACTAATCTGTTCTGTTCACAGGCAGTTCACATGAACTATCACCTTTAAAAAGTATTCTTTCATCCGATGCTGTTCCATTTTAAGACTGAGAATGGTAGACTTGTTTTTCAGTTGTGACCAGCTCCATTTCCTGCTGACTTCTTTTGGAGTTGAGTGCACTCTGGTGATACTATTAGGGACCGTTACACAGTATCACTCAAGCCAAAATGGAATAGCTGGGCTTAAAAATACGGAAGTTTATTTTCCAGTGACTCAGTTTACCCTTCTTATTAAAAGAAGTGAGTAGTAACATATTTCTTTTTCAAATAAATGATAAATGCTTGAATTCACTAATCCTTGCAGTTGTGCTTAGAGGCCATCTGGTGGAAGAAGTTTCTTACAGAAGAACAAAAAATTTCATAGTTTATAATTTTTTTTCTTCTATGGTGTGAATAAATATATATATATATATATATATATAAGAAATGCAGAGATTTACATGCCAGCCACTGAAATTCAAAGTATTCTTTCATCTGATTTCCATGGAAGTTAGATGAAATCCCTTTAAGGGGAGTAAAAGGGAGAGAAACACTCTGAAGTAGTCACCCATTGTATCTTTTCTCTTGTAAATAAATGTAAAAAAATAAATTATAATGAAAAAGCAAGCAGAAAGTAGTCAGGGAGTAATTAATTACCACTATGAATTTCAGACTTTTATTCAATTATGCACAATTTGTGATAATAAAATTATGCACTGTTCCACTGTTATAACTCCTTAACCACACATATTCAACAAAAATGCTAAGATTAGGAAAAGCAATGAAGAACAGAACATTACAGTTACTGAAATTATATTTGAGCATCAGAGCAATATGAAAAACAATAATATCAGTGGTCACTATATCACAGAAACACAGAAACAAAGGCTGTTGAATCTGAAGAGGTGGTCTCATCAATTTGGTGTGTTGAAGGAAGAGACACACATCTTTTGCAGGCATCTTTCTCTGATTTATTCTTAGTAACTCTTGTTATGGAAATTTTGTTCCAGGAACTTTGCCTGTTCCTGATGTTAGAAAAATTTTTTTCTCCTGTTTATTTAAGCGATTATCCCTCATCTGAAAGTACACAACTGTTGTCACCTGGGTGGGTGTTTCTTTTTTATATTCCCACAGGATACAGACAAAAATTAATTATGAACTTGCCAATATAAAAACTCTTTTCATATAGGAAAATGTTCACTTATTATCTTATTCAGTCATTTCTTTTGCAGATTTAGTAAACTCAGTCTTTTCAACCTCTTTTTAACTGAGTGCATTTTTACACTGAATGGAGAATTTAAGAAGTTATCACCATGTAATTATTTGTCCTAAGGATGTTATATGGACATGTGGACATGTAGAAGGAGTTATTTTCAGCCTAATCCAGTTTCTTCTTAGCAAAGGAAGAGAAACAGAGGTGAGAAAAACTATGTTGGAGTACAAAATGGAGCAATCACCATAAGAAAGAAACATTTTTTAGGAGTATACAGCTTTTTACCTGCTTTATAGGGAAATAAGCCTACAGGACTTCAACTAAGGAAAATAAGCTACATACTAAAACAGACTTTTCAGGAAAGAAATTATTCTTTCTACTTTATCTTCATGTTTTTTTCCCAGATACCTGGGATTCAGTGTAGCAATTTAACACATATTTCTAAATGTAATTGTCAGTGGAATTAGGCATTGTTCTGCCTAAATCCCATTGGTCATCTCTACCCAGATACACTGATATCACCATGGACAACAGCAATCTGAGGGGGCTGGACCTACCTCTGTGAGTGACTGTGTCTCTTGTAGACCCTTTGCCTAGTTCCCACCAATGACACCACAAACACTCCGGGTCTCCATCAGTCTAAGTTCTCTGGAGGACACATCTGGCTTCTTGGTCAGAGTTTGTTTCTTGAGGAGGCAGACCTTTTTCATCTGAGGAAAAAATGCTGAGCCACAACTGGATCCTTGCTGATCTTTCATCTCACAGTACAATTACCCTATCATTATGCATTTCTCTTTTCTTTCTTTCCTTTTTCTTTTTTTTTTAATGAACAAATAAATAAAGAACAGCCTTAGACAATAGTGATGCTCCTCTTATTTATTCACTTCCTTATCTTTTTGGGTTTTTTTGATGAAGACTCATGCATCCAACCTGGCCTTGAACACATCCAGGGATGGGGCATCCACAGCCTCACTGGGCAACCTGTTCCAGTGCCTCACTGCCCTCAAAGTGGAGAATTTCTTCCCTACATCTAATCTAAATCTACCCTCTTGCAGTTTAAAGCCATTACCCCTTGTCCTATCACTACATGCCCTGATAGAGACTCCCTCCCATCTTTCCTGTAGGCCCCCTTTAGGTACTGGAAGGCTGCTAGAAGGTTGTCCTGGAGCCTTCTCTTCTCCAGGCTGAACAACCCCAACTCTCTCAGCCTGTCTTCATAGGGGAGGTGCTCCAGCCCTCTGATCATCTTTGTGGTCCTTCTCTGGACTCGCTCCAACAGGTCCATGTCCTTCTTACGTTGGAGGCCCCAGAGCTGAATGCAGTCCTTCAGGTGGGGTCTCACGAGAGCAGAGCAGAGGCGCAGAATCACCTCCCTCAGCCTGCTGGTCACGCTTCTTTTGATGCAGCCCAGAATGTGATTGGTTTTCTGGGCTACAAGCGCACATTACTGGCTCATATTCAGTTTTTCATCCACTGATACCCCCAAGTCATTCTCCACAGGGCTGCTCTCAATCCATTCTCCTCCCAGCCTGTGTTTGTGCTTGGGATTGTCCCGACCCATGTGCAGGACCTTGCCCTTGGCCTTGTTGAACTTCACCAGGTTCACGTGAGCCCACCTCTCTATATTTTTTTCAACCTTGTTTACCAGGACTTAATTTTCCTATACACTGTTAAAGAGACTAGGTTTTGAGTCCCTCTGTAAGAAAAAAAGGTTATGCAGTTTATCCATGTAAACTCTAAATTCTTGGTTCTTTACTTATGCTAATAACAAAGATTTCGCTAACTTCACTGGATATGAAATTAAGCCTTCGCTGCCCTAGAGCAATGAAATCAATGTTTTGTTCGTCATGAACATGTCTGATTGAATTAATTAGAAATAGATTGCTTTGGGATTTCATCTGGGTTCTCTTTCATGTTTTTTAATTAATTATTTGCGATCTGATCCTCTTTTTCTAGTTTTAGTGGTTTTTTTTACTTGATTTGTGTTCAACTAATGTCCATCAAAGTGTAAACTTCAATTTATCATATTACATGTGTGTTTTTTATATGCTGTTTTAAATATTCTGTCTCGTTTGAGAATTTACTTTGACTTTTTTTCCTCGCATAGTTTTGTTTATACAGTTTATACTCTTTAAACTCCAGATTATTTTCACAACTTTTGTTGTATCTGGCTATTTTACCAAGTCAAGTTGCACTTTTTAAGAGAGAAGACTGATTACGGAAATGTGTTTGTTTGCTAGTTTTTTTTCTGTTTCCTGATGGAATGAATACGAAAGTATTAGTGAGAAAACAATATCAAATGTTGAACAACTCACTTTCTGTTAAATTTTAGACGAATAAACACTTGTTCTGAAACTCTGCAATATTTCTGAGCTTCCTGAAACTTAAAATGGGTACTCAGCAGGTGCTTGGGAAACAAGGTTTGTTTGTTGGTTTGGGATCTTTTGACGGCAGTTCTGTCATAAAGCAAATATTCAATTTTTGTGCAAATCACCTCATAAAATTTTAATTGCACTAGTGAAGTTAACACAAAAAGTGATTTGTTTTCCATGACACACTAGTAATACATTACATGAGCTGAAGTGAACTAGGAGGTTTTAATTTTTTTGTATTACAACACAAAGATTTTACTGTGTGGTCATGAAGCTGCTAGGTACCATGGTGGGGGACACTATGGAAAACGCACCATCAGACAGATTATGACATATGCAACCATAATGAATGGAAGAAAGGACAGGGCTGAAATAGAAATAGTATCCATTACCCTAGTAATAGGTTCTAAAATTACTGAGTGCCAGACTAAGCCTAATATGCTATGAAATATTCTAATGACTACTGAGTACATAAGTCTAAGTGAATTAGGAAGTCCACCTAAATCAAATAAATCTCATAATTTAGTATTCACAGATTATTTTTAAAACTTAATTTGGAGGATAATAAGGGCTGGTCAGGAAAGATTTCATCACTGTGACTCCATGGCCATAGGTGACTTACAATTCCCTGTAATAATCAAAGACAAATTATCTTTGGATTTCTAATAACTGCTTGAAGTACTTTGTAGTTTGCCTTCACTTATCATTTCCATCATATGCAATGAGAATACAGTGATGGGACAATTACAGCACATTGATGAACACAGGTAGTGGATTTCAGTATTTAGTTAGAAATTATGTGCAGTTAGTAGAATTGTTTGCAAACATGCTTCAAAGAATAAAGAATTATTAAGAAAAAAATAAAGACAAAAATAACAGATTTTTATGTGGTTTTATATTTCAGTGACCTTTGGTTCCAACCAGTATATCAAAAGAAATTGTTGAAGATTCAAATTAACCTCAGAGGTTCGTGGCTCATCCCTTTCATGCACATACTTTAAAATGTTACCAGTCTGGAAAGTAACTGCCACTTCTAGAGATGGTATTTTATATCCTCAAGTGGTTTAAGTTAGCATATTTACATTAGCATGAAAACCTATGCCATTTAATACCTGTTGAGTGTTTTGTGGCAAGTTTCCAGTCAGGCTGAGTCTCAGTTTGGCAAAGGCCAAAAGCCATCCAGTTCTCTGATGATGATCTCTGGTGAAGACTAGCTACCAAATTCTGCCCTCTCTGTTAAGACAGGGGTTAACACAATCTCTGCTGTTAAACAGGAGCAACACAAACAAACATATACACACATCTGCACACACAGAGGAGTCCTTCGCTGATACAATAACATAGGGTCTTTGTGTCTTATTTGGGATAGGAATAGTTTGCCATGAAAGACAGCTAACGTTGGATGTTCTCCTGTCGCCACTCACCACAGCACATTACTTGCACAACTGGCACCTTGAAACAGTGTAAGAACCTATTACTGACAGATGCCACTGTCATCTGAATCGAGTTCCTGGACTCTGCCTTTCTTTTCTCTGATATATTACATTCTGAAAGTCGTCTTTCCTTCATTTCCCACATCTTGTTTCTCTTTCTTCTTTGCTTGAAAGACTGAAATTGCTCATTATCTGCTATAAATTGGCTTCAAAGGAGTTATCTCAATTTATACCAGCTGGATCAAAGCAGTGAATGGCTATAAAATGCTGTTCTATTTTATGACAGAGTTGGCTTAGATTTAACCTATTCTTTTTATTTCACTGTCAGGTTTTCTTGGTCTCCATCATCTTGCAATAAAAGTATTTAGTAAATAAACATATCGAGCTATAATAGATCTCCTTAACTTAACCTCCTCTATATTTATTGTACCAAGTTCATATCAGCCAGACTGGTTAAAGTATGTTTGAAAAGCTACCAAAGCAAAGAATATGCAATGTCAGGTTATGTGATAAAAGCTCATATACAAACCCACAAAGGAGCTTAGAGAGAGCAGGAGAGGGTGACCAAGTAATACCTGCCTGCAGCTTCTCTCAGGCCCAGCAGAAGAGCCATCAGCACATCAAAGGCCCATCTGCAGAAGCCCAGAGGAGCATTGGAGCAGGATGGCAGGGGGAAGCCCAAATTAAGGACTCAGAGGAAGGGACACCCTGTCTGGGCCCCTTCCAGGGCTGCCCCAGGAGATCCTCAGACCTCCTGTCCAGGTGCGAAACCCATCATGATGAGTCAATGGTAGAGCACCCTTTGGACTGAGGGGGTTTGCTGCCTGGGGGTATGAGGCACGTTATGGGATGAAAAGGAAGAGCATTTTGGGATTGTAGAGTATTTATGGGATATTTAGGGATTAAGGGTAGGGAAAGAGGCAACTGCAAGCTGTGGTGTGATGTTACAGCCCGGTTCAGCTATGCACACAGTGTGCAGTTAAATAATATGCATGTTCGTTCTAGAGCTCATTTACTATTGATGTAACTCTGTACTCAAGGCATTTGGGCTATTAACTTGGTCATAATCCTAAAAGAAGGATATCGTTTCTTAAAACTGTTTTGTCTGTGTTCAAAAACATGAAATCCTCTTGGTCACCTTGAGTTTTCTGGTAGGTTTGACTCAGATTGGTTTCTATTTCATCTAGACGTGTTCACACATTTCTACCTGCTTGCTTTTGCTTTAAAATCTCCAAACCTCCTCTGATGAAGTAAATGCCAGTCAGTTTGAAGCAGGTTCATAATGGATCTGCTTAAAAAAGAACAAATCTGTCAGTGAAGAATAAGCGGGAATAACATTTTCTAGCATTTCAGTATAGATTTTTCCCACAGTACTAAGCAATGTCTCTCAATAATTTAGCTGGCATTTAACTATAATATTGTTAACTGATAGAAGTAATTATAGTGCTTTCTTAATATTACAAATCTCTAGTGCGCAATGTGGAAAGTCACTGAATGGTATAAAATATGCAAAGGACTTTAACTAAAAGTTCTGAGTTCATTTGAATGCTGAGTTGAAATAAGAATATATAAAAAAAATCATAACAGGATCTACTTTCTAAATTCAATCAAGAAATGGGACTACAGGTTATCCAGACGCATAGAAGTATAGCAGGAGAGTACATGCGATGAATCAGAACTTTAGGTTCTACACCGCTGAACAGCATCATGCTGATTTATACCCTCCAGAAATATATATATATATACACAAAAGGCCAATGCAATAGATACAGAACAAAGACCTATCCATTTGTTCCAGAAGTATTCTCTATAACCTTACCGAGGAAGTTTGATGAACTGTAGCACTGCTCTAATTAAAATGTCTGCAGTGTTATCTAACTAAAGCTGGTCTTACGTGGAATCAAATTCCCTCCTTCAATGTTATGGGGTTTGATGGCATCAGAAAAATCCAGGCTAAACGCTTAGAGGTTCTGTTGAAAAATATTTTGGACATTGATATTCTATTCTGGATATTTGGATATTCTGTTTATCAAGTATTGGCTTGCAATTTTCTTTTTTTCTCGTGACATTGGAAAAATAGTATTATCCTAACTAATCTTAACACTAAAATCTAAGGAAGATCTGACTTTTAAATCTTAAATTATTGTATGGTTTGCTGTGAAAGCAGTGATGGGGTTTTATTATTCTGATCACTTTTTCATTAAAAAATGTATTGAATATTTAATTAGCTGTCAGACTTTAGAAATTACATAAACCAACATCCTACTTATTATTGGCTAATTTAAAGATCTTGCTTGTGTTAAAATCTTATATCATGTTCAGTTTAACTTTAAAAGTATGGTGTTCATAATAATACTAAAGAAAAAAAAAATCTTTTTTCTGTTAGCATATTTCTCTCAATGAACATAAGTGAACTCTTGGTTTAAAAAATGTTGCATTTCCAACTACGCTTACCAGAAATACATATAAATATAAATATATAATATGTATCTATATACAGGAAGAGCGAGGCATGCACATATATTTAAAATTAAAGAGATTCATGAAAAAAATTTCAATGTATTTGATTAATATTTTAACCTGGCCTGTTGTTTACTGAGAAATAACATAGAAGGTTAAATCAGTAGGGTTGCTGGTAAAAGGAAAGAACTGGAGCAATATCTGTAGATAAGCAGTCCTGCAACCAGCACTTCAAAGTGAAGAAGAAAATAATGAAGCTATCATTTGAAGCCTTGAACTCTAGGTTGTCATTAAGTTGTACAACACTTTTGCCATGCAAATGAAACGTGAGTATATTCATATATAGATATGTGTGTGTGTGAGCTCCTTCATAATTCCTGTAGAAAAGGAGCCTAGGATTTCCTAATAAATAATTTTTATCCATCCCAATTACTATTTTGCATTAGCATCCAGAATAGCTGGACATTTTTTTCCCCATCAAAAATCATCCTGATGCTAAATATGGATTTTAAGAAAAACGCTGGATGTTGGAAGGTTTCATGCAAATCTGTTGTGCATTAGTCCCAAATAATTTGTGTCTTTTTATAAACCCAAAATGCAGTGTATACATCAGTTAATAGAGCACATTAACTTTTTTACCATTTTTCATCTGTGCAGTTATTTATACTTCGAGAATAAAAAGCAAAGATGATGGATGAAGCTAATAACAATTACAATAATGATTTATCTTTCTCTCTTTTATTTCTCCTTTCTCATTCTCATTTTCATTCCCTCTCTTTCCCTCCTTCCCCCCCTCCCTTTCTCCCTTCTTCCCTTCCTCCATTCTTTCCTTTAACTCTTTCTGAAATGCAAAAAAGATGAGGAGAGAGGGGGAAGGGGGGGAGGCAGAACAGAAAAGAAAAACATTGGTAGAAAAAATTTATTTCCATAACAAACTCAAAATTTTCACTCTTGCCTTGGTTCAGGATGAACACTAAATCTCATAAACACTAAAATATAAAAATTTCATGTGAAACTAAAATCTTATTTTCAGTCATCTTTATTTATTGATAAAACTAGTGTCATGATTGTAGCTATGCAATAATTGAGCTGGTGGTTTTATTACATTTTTATTCTACTCTTGAAGCTTCAGCTGCTGGATTTTTTTTTTAACCATAATGAATCTGAATATTGAGATTTCATAAATCAGATTGTTCTAATAATTTATCTGGGTGGAAGGGTGTTTGTTTGGATTTTACTATGGTTGAAATGATGGATTTGGGTTTAGGACATTGATTAGATGTTCAAAGACTGCAGCTTTTCTCTCTTGTCCCATCTTGTATAGATATAACTGAGAAATTAAGAAAAATAATAATAAATTGTAACACCAGCAGCCAGCGGAAAGATTCACATTTCCTGTATCTTCACAGGGAGTTCAATTTATTGACCCAACTTACTGAGGTTAACATAAAATCCAAATTATGGTTGTAGCTTTCATGTGAATCAGCTAACCATAAATTGTATTTTTCCCTCCTGAGAAGCAGAACACTTAATGGAATGCAACAACTATGTCAATTTTGACCATATTTCAGGGTACATTGTAGTTTTTTGTCATGATAGTGTTCTGTTTGTCCATATTCTGTACTTGCATAACAGTTACCCCTTTTAAGGTAGAAACAGCTCAGAATACCTTTGATGACTTATTTTTCCTGATTTGTTTTTTCTCTCCATGTTTCTTTCATCCTTGATCTCAGGATAAGCATCTACTCAAACTTTAATTCAGTCCCTTACCCTCTGCTCAGCACTGGTGAGGCCATGCCTGGAGTTCTGTACCTTCTTCTGGGCTCTCCAGTACAAGAGACATAGACATAAGTAGAGAGAGTCCAGTGAAGGGCCACAAAGATGATTACGGGACTGGAGCACCTCTCCTATGAGGAAACACTGAGAAAGCTGGTAGGACTGCTGAGCCTAGAGAAGAGAAGGCTCAGGGGGATCTTATTAATGTGTATAAATACCTGTAGGGAGGGTGCAAAGAGGATGGAGCCAGGCTCTTTTCAGTGGTGCCCAGTGACAGGACAAGAGGCAATGGGCACAAACTGAAACACCGGACGTTGCCTCTGAACATCAGGAAACACTTTTTTACCGTGAAGGTGACCGAGCACTGACACAGGTTTCCCAGAGAGGCTGTGACAACTACATCCTCACAGTTACAAAAAAATTGTCTTGACATGGTTAAACCATGACACATGGTTCTAGGCAACCAGGTCTGGGTGGCTCTGCTTGAGCAGGGGGGTTGGACCAGATAAATTCCAGAGGTGCCTTCCAACCTCAACCACCCTATGGTTCCATTATTCTGTATGAACAAACGTTCTCTTTTTTCCAAATCTGGATGGTCTTGTTTCTATGTCTTCATGTACTGTCTTATTAAGGGAAATGTGATAAATTTGCTAGAATTATAATTCTCAAGGTAGAGTAGTTTCACCTGGAATAATTTTAAAAATATAAAACAAAAAATAAAAAATGGGGAAGAATGGATGGAAAAGTAAAATATATCAGCAAAAACTAGGTTTTGAGATTAACGGAATTCAGCTTTTCAAAAAAATGTTATAGAGGATGACTAAATTATGTGAAAATAAAAATTAACTTTTGGGTGGATCCTAAAAAAACCCTGTTTGCAATGTCATGTAATTATGATTTCTCCTGCTCACAAAAATGTCTTCTGAGGCTTTTCCCGAATTTATTTTCTTCCCCCTTCATTTCCAGACTTTTCTGAGTTATTTGCAGAACATTCCTTTGCTCTCAAAGATTAGACTAAGCTGCTTAAAAAAAAACCCAACCAACCAACCAAAACTTGTATTTGTTCTTAGCTGGTTTTGGGAGTTGTTTTTTGTTGGGGTTTTTTGTTTGTTTGTTTTTATGATCCTGACTAGCTGAAGATGATCTCTATAGAATCTAGGGAATTTTTAAATTAAATATTCTTTTAATTTAAAAAATACACCTGTGAGTCCACTATCTCTCTCAATGACTTTCTATTTAATAAGGATGTCTCCTTCCTTTTCAAAAAGTTTAATATTTAGTAGGAATCCACAAAGATATTGCAGTAAGCAGAAATTGTGATTGGCAAAATTTACTGTCAATTTTATATGATTAAGGAAGTTTTGTTGAAAGATCAGTTTTAAAATGGGGTTTCAAAATAAGTATCCACCCATAATGTGACAACACACTAATTTCAAAATGTTAGAATGGTGGCAAATGTCACTAGATTTACATACTGCTGCCAGCAAGACTTAAGAGCTGGATTAAATTTGTGTATGAACTATGCATGCACACTTAATGCTGGTCTGTGAAGAAGAAGATTCAGACAATTCACAGAAGGGGCTAAACTGGCTGGAAGCAGGAATGTCAGAGACGGGAGGTCTTGCTCTAAGGGACTGAAGTTTCCCTTGGTGATGAGATAAATAGCTGAAGCATCACCTTGTAGCCACCCAGCCCTGCGAGCACTCAGGAGGCACCATTGGCCAGCAGAGCTGGGCTGGAGGATGGACCAAAGGCTCAGCTGAGACATCCCATGCAACTGCTCATGGGATTGGTGCTGGTGCAAGGGTATGTAAGGAATCAGCTCATGACACGTCTTTGCAGATCTCTTGTAGAACTGCTTACGGTGGTATGACTCTGCCCAATGTTCATTAATTATATATATATATTTAATATTTAAACACAAATTTGTGTTTAATTCACCTCAAGAGGTACCATAAAAATTTCCCAGCAACCTACAGATAACTATTTTAATATTCCAACTCATGGTTCTTACCTATACTCACTTTTCTCTGAACACAAAAGGAAAAGTAACAAAACAAGTTCTGCTGTTTTCCTGTTTTGCACATGCCACAAAATAGAAATAAAAAGCAGAATGAAATACAGTGCTTTAGTAGTCCTGTGGATCTTCTCAAATGTTGTCTTGAAGGCAGATTGGAGGGACATGATGTGTGCCACCTCTGCTTGACACTTCCTGAGTTAATTGGACACACACAGCATGGGTTTGCATTTACCTTTTGGTATTTGCTCTTCATGAAAGCAACTGGGCAACTATTCGATGTGAAGAAACCTTACGCTCAGGTGCAGAGATAGATACCCCATGCACAGTGGTCTGTGTAAAAACAGTCTTGGAAGCACATGCATGAGTGGTTTTGCTCAAATTATATCTGAAGAGTTGGGTCTGACCCTGCTTCTATTATTCTATTTCCAGTAAAAGCAGGACTGGCCAGTACAGAACAGTATATTATGGTTTTGCCTACACTTCTGATTATACAACTGTGATATCAGTTACTGTCAAATGCAGCTAATATGAATATTTTGCTTAATATTCAGTTCAGAAGAAAGTTAATGTGCCATTCTACGGAGTCTATTGATCTACACAATGATATTACGATGCTCTGGTGAGATTCAATTAGTGCAGGAAAGTGCAGGGGTAAGGAGATGGATACAAGAGGGGATTCAATTTCTCAGGGAGTTTAAGATGTGAAAGTGGCATATCTGGGATAACTTAAACAAATAACTGTTTCTACTGAGACAGTAGAGACACAGTAGTGTAAACCAACAACCAGCTAGGAATTCAAGTTGGTATTTAACACAGCCAGGTACACAGTTCTGCAGCATTGCAATGTGCTCGCTGTTACTGTTACACCGCCCAGCTAGCTGGTCACAGCGGTACAGTCTCACCTTCAAAATGGTGTACAAACTTAGCAGGTTCACTTCACCTGATTTAAGTACCCAGAAATTGGCAGCTAGTCCTAAACTTGCTGCCTAAGCTTCCTTCTATAGTCAGTGGAGAACAAGAAGTATTTCCTGAAAATACGTTTCAGGTAGATGTCATGAATCACTTTCTGAAGGAAGCTCTCACACTCTCTACTGATTATGTACAGAAACTCGATTAATAGCTTCGCCACCTAATTTAGAGATGGCTAAACCGAGATAAGATGAATTCCATGCATTTGAACTGTATCAGTCCTGGATAATTAACCTGAATTAGAAGAGGGCAGACGTGGACATTAATTTGTCAGCTCACAGCGTATCTTTGAATATCCCTTATGCCATAGTGTTTAGGGGTGAGAAGACTCCACAGGAGAGGTAGCTTGTTTAGGAATTGGCTACACTACCCTGTGGCAGACAAATGCATGAGCTGACTGCTTTATTGGCATTGTATACTGATCTTTGTTTGGAGGTCTAAAACATCAAAGAGGTTGGACTTGGCTATCTTTGCATTTTGAAATTTTCTCCTTAGAACTTGACATATGCACATGTTGGGTAAATTATTCTTTTTTTTCATTTCAGTAAACAGTTAAAAAGAAATAAATACAGAAGCAGCTGCTTATTTGGGATTGAAGACAAGTTTGTATTACATCTTGTGCTCTGTGCTGGGTGCCAAACATCTTTCCACATACTGGCTCATTGTATAAGAATCTGAACATCTGGCCCAAAATCCAGCCAGACCTTTCTCTGGGGATTGCAAGAAAAAGAAGTGATAACCTTTCAATTTTCCAACTCTCATTTCCACCTCCTAGTTTCTTTCTGTTAAGAAATCATCTCAGTCATTTTTTCCTTCTTTACTCTGTATGTTTGAACTACATAAACACTAAACACAAATCAATAGCTTATAAACAATTCATCTCTATATCATGCCTTGATCCTCATCTGTTTGTCCCCTTGCCTCCCATGGGACTTTTATTTTGGGAAAACATGTCAGCTGTGGATTAGACATCTCTCCATGCTGCATAGACTCATAGCAGAATCCTCCAAAGCATCATTTGTTTTTAACCTTTCCATTCCTGTGCCATGTATTCGCTAGATAATTTGATGCATGGCAAGTCTGAGACCAGATCACAAAAATGTGTGCAAAGTTAGAGCAAAAGATGAAGACTGTGAGGTAGCTCCTGAGTTGGTAGAAAATATCAGAGTCCCTGACCTCAATAGCTTGCAATATCAAAAGTTCTAGTCCACCTTTTTCTACTTCTATTGAGATTTTCACAGCTCGACAGATCCATACTGCAGAAAATGACCATCATCAGATGGGAAGGGAGAAAGCAGAGGTGTGTAATCAGACTTTCTATTGCGACTCCAGATTTTTATTTCTGTCTTATGTAGTTTCCATTTGCTATCCACCTAACTTTTTGCAAACCCTACACATTTTTACAGACAACAATTACTGTTCACCTTTCCAGGGTAACATTGACTTAAATTATTGACACCTTAGTGTTGTAGTTCAACAGCTGCAGTGTCTGTCTCCTGTTTCTAAACCCTGAACAGGTTGAACCTGTATCATAAACCTGGTAAAAAATAAAATTCAAACACTGAGTTATCATAACAAAAGTCTGTCAGTGCGGACTCACTTTGACATGTTGCCTTTCTCTTTCTTCTGCCACATGAATCTCTGTCCAGTCCAAAACCTGAAGGGTACTGAAGAACATAGCACAGATACACCAGCTAAGGGCAGTAGGCAGTAGTGGGTACTCAGAAAAAGATGCAAGAACAGGGCAAGCATACAGTGATACATTCTCACAGTTATATTTTCAAGTTACAGCACCCTTTGGCTTAGTGGCTTTTTCAGCCAAAGAATTTATGTAATTTTTTTCTGTTCTATATCCTTTGATGGGCTTTATTTCCAAGGAATCATATCACTGAGGTTCAGAAAGAAGAAACGATGGTGCTAATAGATGAACAGACAGAAAGCAGAAAGGTGGCAAAAGTAAAGGAAAATAACAAACATAGGCAGTCCATAGATGAACTGGATCAACATGAAAATTATAAACACTCAGTGTGCATTGGGTTTATGTGGCAAGGTTTTGGTAGTGGGGGGTGGGAGAGGTGACCTCTGTCAGAAGACACCAGAAGCTGCCTCTGTATCAGATAGAGCCAGTTTTAGCTGGCTTCAAAAATGAGCCCATCAGTGACATTGGTAATGCCTCTGTGATAACTTATTCAAGAAAGGGTGAAAAATGCTGCATAGCAGCTGTGAGAAAGGAGTGAGAGAAAGAACCCTGCAGTCCCCCAGGTCAGTGCAGAAGGAGGGGGAGGAGATGCTCCAGGCGCCGGAGCAGAGATTCCCCTGCAGCCCCTGGTGAAAACCAAGGAAGATGTAGCCTGTGAAGAAGGGAGGCATGGGGGGAAGGTGGTTTTAGTTTTTTTTCTTATTTCTCACTAACTTACTCTGTTATTAATTGGCAATAAATTAAATTAATCTTCCGGAGTCTGGTTTGCCCATGACAGTAACTGGTGAGTGATATTCATGTCTTTATCTTGACCCATGAGCTTTTTCATTGTATTTTTTCCCTCTGTCTTGCTAGAAGGTGGAATGATAGAGCAGCTTGGTGGGCACCTGGCAGACAGCCCAGCTCAACCAAACACACAGAGTTATTAACAGTCCCATTTTGCAAGCCCAGATCCAACTTTCTTTGCTGAAGACTCCTGTGAAAGGCAATTAAGGAAATTAGTAAAAATGTCCCTTTATAATTCTGTTAAAGTATATGGCTACAAAGAAACCAAGACATTACTGTGTGTTTCCCAGGGATTCCCTTCCTTTTTTTAGCCTACTACTTTTTAAGTCATTTTGGACAGTTCGAGAAAGTTTTTTTGGACTTTACAAGAATCAGGTAAAACCTTAAGTAGAAACAGTAATGGAGGTGTTTATCTTGGACAGAAAAATCCAAGATTTTTGTCTCCCAGTCCTGTTCTCTATTTCCTAGAACATAGTTCCCTTTCTTTCTCAGTTTATGAAGAAGTTTCATATCTTACAAAGCCATAATCACCCACTTTAAAAAATAAAGAAGAAAGAAAGAAAACCTGCATAATGAATATAAATGCAAAACACTGGATTGCCAGATCAGTGAATTTGCTAATTCAGTATGTACATCTCTCCAGGCACTCTCTCTTACAGAGAAATTAATTCACTCCTTGTTCACTCTTTGGATAATCTATTGGTCTATACAGTTGACTGCACTGCAAGGTAAAGATAGTTGATAACATCTTGCAAACACTGGAAGACACGGTCTTGCTTTCTTCTTCTGCGTGGAGGATCAAGGGATAAAGTTTTAAACACTTGACTTCTTTGGAGAACCTCCTCCAGATACAGCAGAAGTATGGCTTTTCTAAGTATATGATCACTGTACCTTGACATGTATAATCTCTCAGATGTCAGAATAAACTTAACCACAGCAACGCTGAGTTTCTTGGCATCAGCAGGAACAAACATAGGTCAATGCTGTGCATTTTTTAACAACAAAAACCCTTGAACATTTTTTAGGGGCCTTCTTCAAAATTTATAGTATGTGCAGATTTCCAGCTCTGGCATACTTTTCTCTCTTAAACAGGTTGTCTGTAATATGTTCATATCTGACTTCAAAATAATAACAATAAAATTTTCCACAAAAATATTACACACATGGGGACATCACATCTAATTTCCCTTGTTCCCTCTTGCCTTACAATATGTCTGTTTGTTCTTTCTCTGCCACATTCTCCTATACCCTTGAATGGAAATGATTATTTTCTAGATTTAGTGTTTTCCAAGTAATTCCCTTTTTTTTTTTTTTTTTTTTTTTTTTCTTTTGTAGCTGACATGCTGTCACAGGCACTCTTCATCTGGTACATCAGTTAGCTCCTGAGGCAATGAATATCCGCCAGGTTGTATTTGGCAAGTGGAAGCAGTGAGCTCACACAACAGTGTGGATCCCAAGCAGGAACTTCCTCTCACTGAACTGCATCAAAAAGAGACAGATTTTCAAATGAGTCAAATCAATACACTTACCCCTCTAGATCAGATCTTTAGCTGAAGAGTCCAAGCAATCACGATGTCTAAATCACCATCAGAGAGGTTAATCCATGACATGGACAAGATAACATAGTTTCTGTGAACTCACTGGGAGGGATCATCAAGTTCCTCGTCCTGATTTAACTGTATTGACATAAATAAATTATATCCAGACTCCTTTGGACAAATCCACTTGTTGACAGGCATTTTCAAGATTAAATTATTCCTGGCACCATTAGTATGACTAAAACTGCAGTTAGTAGTTTATTATGACTACCGATTATTGTGGGTTTTGGAACAAAAAAAACAATGACAAAATGAGCAAACAAGCAAAAAATAAAAAGAGAAGGAAATAAAGTTGTATTTAGATTCTACATTCTAGCTGCAATTCCTTTGCCAGGAATATATCCTAAATGCTGACTTGTAAGTTTTTCAAAGACAGAGCATACTTCAGCTCTTCAGTTACTGCTATGTTATTCTGCAGAAAATAATTTGGATGTGGTGTCAAGAAGACAGAAATAAAGAAAAATTTTCTGTCTCTAGGTGATTAAAATAGTCACTTGAACATGAAAAGTCTGGGGGTTTAATCTGTTCACCCAGAACTCAGTCTGCTATTTTTAAAAAAATTATTTATATTCTTCATTTATTTCCAAAGTAACAAAAATTAGAACTATCTGTCAGTTTGTTAAATTTTAAGCTCTGTTGCTAACATCAGCCATATCATACTTTTAATGAAAAATTACATCTGAGTAAAAGGAAGAGAGCAAAATTCATACGCCTTCTTGGAAAAAAAAAAAAAAAGACAGAATTTTCTTAGATTTCTTTGTTTGGGACTCTTTGTTAGACAGTAAGCACATACTGGCTGAAGAACTAATGAACATACATACAGCTTTGAAACAGCTCTGCAATGAATGCTTCTGCTTGCCTTACAGGAGAAAAGAGGATGTAGGAGGGAAGCAAGAGTACTATGTCATTTAGAGAACATCCTGGGAAGTGCTGGTGTTAAAATACTAATCTAAAAATAGAGGGCAGAAGCTCTTAGAAAAACAGATCTGGTGTGTTTAGGTGATCTACCAAACAATTATTTATATTCTATCAAGTGGATGAGTAATATAAGCTAGAGAAGCTGTTTGCAAAAAAGAAGTCAGAGCAGTTTTTCCCTCTGCTTGAAAACTGAGACACTTGGATATAGTAAAGGCATATTCCTTTTCTCAATGTCTCATTCATTTTTTTTCTTTACAACAGCATAAATTGAACAGAACCCTGTTCTTCCTTCTTAGATCTCACAGCAGACTACTTTACAGACTGCTAGCAAGAATATGCTTCAGGAAGAAAGTGATACCATTTTGAATATCTGAAGTGAAGGAAATAAAATGTTGATCTGTTTTGTCTGAAGACAATGCTCTAAGTACCTGTCTATTGCATGAAAAGAAAGTTGTGCTTTTTTAAATGTAGATTAAACTAAAGTGGATGTCTGCTACATTTTGGATGGATTACAGTCCAGTAGTTTTGATGGTAAGGTTTTTGGATGAGACACAAAGGGAGGGACTCAGTCTAAATCCCTAAATTTGGGTATCTGTATAGGCACTAGGTGTTTCTAAACTCCATTTCACTCAGTGGATATCATGTCAATACAGTGCAGGGTGAAAATCCATTCAGATATTGAGCTAGCATGGGCTCAATTCTGTTATCTGAAGATAGGCATCTGGTGGCAGAAATCTGCCACATCTGCACGGGACTCACAGATCTGACACAGGAAGTACAAGAGACCCACATCCTTCCAGGTCAGACTTTGGGGAACAGATAAGAATGCACAGGGCATCTCAGATGGTGTTAGACGCGTTTAGTATGTGAATCATGTCCTGTATGTCTACCTTTGGGTGATGCGAATAGCTCACTAAGCTCTATGGAAGGCAGTAAGTAGTACAATAGTAGCCTACGCAGGCACAGACAGGTAGATCAGCCATTCAGCTGCTTAAAGATATGCATCCAGTCAGTACCTTATAAGATACTATATATCCTGGCTGGCCTCCAGCTGCTGTTGCAGAAGGACATAATTCTTCTGTAGGTATTGAACATTATCTTCCAGCTCAATTAAAATGTCTTTAATACCCAAAGGTACCTTTAGCAACACATGAATCCTACATTTAGGCAGTTGAACTGAGAATCTACACTGAAACTGAGTCGCCTCATGTTACAGTAGCTTGAGTGGGCTAAGAACAAAAAATGCTAAATTTCTCTTAGAAACAGAATGTTCTGCAAGAACGTTGAAATGAAAGTACAAAGGCAGAAACAAACAAAAGTTGAAATAACTCTAGCATTAGGTGAGGATTATAATGATTTTAGGGTTGTACAATTTTAAGAAAAGTACAATTTTAAGAAAAGTACAGTTTTAAGGATCATAATTTTGTACTTGGCTATCTAATTCTTTAATTGCAAATTCTCTGAAGCAGGCTGCTATTATGCCTGAATATTACCTAGCATGGTGTTGCTCTCAGATGCAGGCTCTGTGTTTTGTCATAATAGAAACAGTGAATAACAATAACAAATGTATGAATTGCTGGAGAATATAGCCCACTGCCTAGTAATTTCCTTGTATATTTATACATTATCCACATGGTTTCAATGCCAAAAGCTCATATATTAGAGTTTAAAAAAATATTGTTCTGGTTGTGCCAACAAATTCCCAAACCTGAGGCTATTTCCTTTGAAGAGGTACCTTTCTGGGTCAGAATTCAAGACACGTGTCTGCACACATTTCAGTGTCCAGGTTTAGGTATAGTCTACGTTGGGAAGACAGCCCCATCTCTGCAAAGTACACAAGTCTTGTTTTGGTGCCATACCTTGTCACAGCGCTAGCCATGGACTGGTCATAAATATTTATGCTTTCAACAAATGGAACAGCCGTGCCAATAAACACTGGTGTTTTGTCTTATTTTTCAATATTTCATGAGTATTATGCAAAAGCTGGGCTATGCTGTGACAGGTAACACAACCCTCTTCAGCAGCACAGACTTGGAATTCAGAACCATGGAAAGCTCAAAAAAGTCACAATCATATAATTTTAATGTTTCCATTTCATAATCGTTCTCCTGTGTCATCAGGCTTGCAAGAGGAGATGCTCTAACTGGTCAGGACGTACTCTAGCTTTTTCAATTACTAACTACAGGCAACAAAGAGAGTTCATTTTTCCACAAACAAGAAATGACAAAGAATTTTAAGGCTAAAAATGCTTTGGTTTTGATTTGGGTTTTGTTTTCACATTTTGTCTAATAGTCAGTTAGGACAGAATGGAAGTCCTTTTAGGCTACAGAACCTGCATCTTTCAAATATATTCCTTTACCATTAAATCTAACAATTTGTGCTGCTTTTACTGTTTCACACTTTAGAAGTACAGTTTTCAGGAAAATATTATGAGCACACAGCTAAAGGTAGCCTTCTGTGTTTATATATACAGGCATCCATGTCTAAAATCCTTCCCAGACTCTTTTATGTGTTCCAAGGCACAGTGCCATAATACGACATTTTCATAATATTGAAAAGGATTCAGTAGTCTCCCTCACTTAAGTTTTCCTTGATGTAGCAAAGAGGTTTTCAGACTAATGGAGGTAAACAAGGATAGCACAGTAAGGCCTGGACAGCAAAACTCTGAATTTTATTTTTTTGTAAAGTGATCCTCTTAAATTTGCTGTAGGGTTCATTTTAAATGCCTCTGGGGTCAAGGTTGTTCTTCTATGACCTTCTGTGAATCAAGGTTGAGAGGAAAGTTTGATTACTACTAAAATCACAATAGGAAAAGTACAAACTTTGAAATTACTTGTATTCACAGTTATATTGTTGTTAGGCCAGAAATCATGGGCAGTACATGAAAGAGTTCATTAATGAAGGATGAGAGTTTTACTTTGGGGTAAAGAGTGAAAGCTAGCTAGAACACAGATCTCTTGATACAAGACAGTCACTCAAAACACTTCCAGTTTCACATTTCTTAGTGTATTGTATTTTAGTCTTACCTACAGTGAAGAAAAGCAGGAATACATTATTCCAAGACCAAAGGGAGATCAGAAGTGATCTCATGTCTACTTCCTTTTTAATGCACTAGAAGCAAAATCGATGTCTGCAATGATATCTAGAATCAATCTGGAGGCTTGTTTCAACTACACCAAGATACTTGAGTTACCTGTCACCTGTATGTTATCTCTAAGCTGCAAATGTTTCTTTATGTTGACAATTTATTTATGTATAGAATGCACAAGATTAGTCCAAAGTTCTTGTGCAGTAAGGAAGAGGAACCACCCTAAAATTGGGTCTCTGGACTATTTCTGTCTCAATGGAGTTCTCTATATGAGAGTAAATACAAGGCTGCAGAAAAGTTTCTGGTATTACTGGACATATTGCACAGCAGCTGGCAGAATTTCCAGTCTCAAGACAAGGAACGTGACAGTGATTCACAAATACATTGCAGAAAAACTTGTTGTGGGCAGTCAAAGGGGAAAGTAATCCTATAACAATTTTCAGCAGAACTTCTCAGCTCTGAGCAGCTGCTGCAGGTTGAGCCTAATGCCTTGCAACATAGCTGGTCAATGGGTATGACCTGAAATGTGATGTAAAACCCAAGCCCAGTAATTACATCTATTTTTACAAAAAACCTGACAGAAAAGAACCTTAAACTTGACTGTGATCTTCTATGAATAATGCCATTATATGCTTAATGAAAAGTGATGTTTATATATTTTAAGTAATAACAAAGAATAAATGGTTACAATATGAATAAAGAGATAATATTACTTGTATATTTATATAGATACACACATATATGCATATACAAAGAGCTTAGTTTCATCCTGCATCACATTGTGTCCATAATTCAGGTGTGTACATTGAAACAAAAACTTTCAGTTGATGATTTATCACCTCTATAACCTTTATACTATATACTCATCTTGGACAAATTGCTCTTTGGTTCCTGTGTCACTCCATTGCCTACAAAGCAAAGATGCAACCAGGTCAGCTTAGATGGTTAACTTTAATATGACTCATTGCTCAAAATTAATTAGCCTCGTTGGACTTACTTCCTGAAGATAATAAGAACATTATGAAGGTGTGGAAAGTTGCAATGGGCTCTGAAATGCTGGAGCTCTGCAGTGGACATTAGCATAGTGATATCATGATGCTTGATCTGCCCGGCCAGCTGTTCTCTCATAGGCCAAGGAAAATTACCTTCTCCCTTGGTCCCTTGAATGCAAAAGTGCTTTTGACTCATGTGGTATGGGTTAAAAAGAAGGGTTTGGCTTGACATTTCACATTAAAGTACCCCTTAACCACCTGCAAAATTCATGGCATTATCTGTATCTTTTGTCAGCTTCTCACACTGTTATTTGTCACGTTCAGCAATTTCTCATGTCGCATCCAGCACTTTCCCACATCCTGTTTGTTTAGCGTAACCTCAGGTCAGGACCTAGTCAGCAGCCTAATCATTTGCCTGCAGCCTGAACAAAGAAATAATCAAATCTGAGGCTACGGGCACTGACCATCTCCAGACTGGATATTCTTTATTGCCTTCAAATTCTGGGTTGATGCATATGAGACATAAATGAGGTAAAAGTGTTCAGCTTTTCCTAAAGAGGTAGATGAATGGAACTCAGTAACTCTCATATCTGTACTATGGTGTGTGTGAACATAAAACCCGCTACAGAGCTTTAATGCATTTTGCCAAGAGCAGCAGATACTACAGGTGCCTTATAACTTGTAGATGAGACACATTCTTGCAAATTGCTAGAATTGTAGGAATGTACTTAATTCAATGCTCATCTCATACATTTTATACATTTGCTTGAGTTGGAACATTCTGTCTTCAGCTATTATAGCATAGATTTTCCTTGCAGAATCTTAGGAAGCAACATACAATTTGTGCAGATATTAGAAAAAAAGAAAAAAAATCCCCTAACAGATAGGATTATTCTGCTGAAGTATTTGTCTTTGGATCATATAGCTTGCAAACCTTCAGTCTTTGGATATTAAAGTATATTGTTTGTTCCTAAGAAATTCCCAAGCTACTTGACTTGCTCTCAGAATCTAAGGCTCAGAAAGACAACTTACAGTTCACCTTTTATATTACAAAGAATACACATAGATTGTTTTGATTAAACTTAAGATCTTAAAGCTTAACAGGTCCTTCATTTAGAAATAAGAAGCATTTACAAGATAATTCTGGACAGCCAACATTATCTTTTCTCTTCTTTTTTCTTCTTTTTTTTTTTTTCCCCTGTCTCAACATTCTTGAAGGTCATATTTGCATAACAGTTCAGATTGTTCATTCATCCAATAAAGATAGATTTCAGTTAGGTTGGAGATACACATACTGACACCAGAAATTTCTACACATCTTAGAGAAATATTAGTCAGATAGATTTATTTCTTCACTTTTACAATGGCATTGATATTTATTATGCTGTGTAATGACTGAATTATATGGTTGATTGTTTCCAGGTATTAGTACAATATGAATATATTAGTAGTCACTTTCTTACTGCAATAAAGTACAAAAGCAAATGATATAAAACAGATTGAAATAGTGCAATATGTATTTACAACATCCTACAAATTAACACCCAGCAAGTATGGAAAATATAGAGTGGTATGTAGTGCTTCTTAACCTTGTTTCAACAATTGTGAAGGGCAGTTCTACCCTACCTTTTCAGTGACTGAGAAAATGCATAAGGAAAGATAATAGGCAGCTTTGTTTCTGTGCTCATAAAAAGCTTTGTATCAATAGATTAGGCACTTTATATTGTATCCTTGCTCTGTTCAATAACATTCATTTGGTCAATTTGTCATTGAAATTAAATGGTTCAAACAGAAGACAAAAAAAAGAAGTGCAAAAGAAATGTATGTTACAGTGGAAAGTAGATGCCTTACCGTGTCTCTGAAAGTGTGAAATATACTGACTTCTTTTAGGAGGTTTGTCATCACTTTTTATGCTTTAAAACATGAAAGTTCAAAGACTTATTTTTGTGACAGCAGAAAAGAAATATGAGATGTTAAATTCTGAATAGACGCGTGAAAACTAATAGCATTAATTGATCTCTAATTTGATGCCTCTATCCACCAATGGGGCCACTGCTAAAATGGATCAGTCACAAGAACAATCACATTTCTGTGATCTTGTCTTTAAGTATGATGAGTTCCACCTTTTTCAAGAGGAAATTTGTGACATTCTTCATAACATGAATATGAATTAATCTGGCCCTGTACAACTCATGTCAAAGTATTCTGCACTCAACTTCCTGTGAAAAAAGTTGTTGTTGCTTTTTTTTTTTTTATAGTTTTGAAATTGTCATTTTGTAACACTATCAAATATATATCGGAAGACAAGTGGAACAGATCTTTATCTGCCTTTTCTTGGTCATGCTTTATTTTAAATTTTTGATGTTGTTGTTATTACCTGTCCTTTGTTTCATTTCTTATGCAATTCCAGACTTTTCGGTCCCTTCTTTCTGAGAAACTTCTGGGTCAATTTTAGCTCCTGTTCTCTTCTGAGATCCCTCTAATTGTGGAATACAGCTTAAAGATTTGCTTCCTTCGGTCAACTGTATCAGAGCACTTTGAAAAAAGGGGGCTATTCAGCATATGAACTATTCTTGTAGCATCATGTTTGCTGGTGACATGAAATTCACCTACGTGAAAACAAAATAAATGCCAAACCTGCAAATGGAGTTGGGTGAACCAAGCTGGATTGCTTAGTAAACTAGACCCATTAAAAAAAAAAAATGTTAATCACATATACTATAACTACTTTATTCTAACACAATGTATCCATCTAGTAGAAAGCAATATGAGCTTATTCACATGTGAGGGAGAGTTCATCAGTGAAGGAAGTTGCTTGGAAAAGGATTCAGGTGTTATAATTAAGAAAAATGTGTGTGGTGGGCTTGACCTTGGCTGGATGCCAGATGCCTGCCAAGCCACTCTATCACTCCCTCTCCTCAGCTGGACAGGGGGAGAAAATGTAAAGAAAGGCTCGTGGGTCAAGATAAGGACAGGGAGATCACTCAGCAATTACCATCACAGGCAAAACAGACTCACTTGGGGAAATTAATGTAATTTACTGCCAATAAAATAAGAGATAATAACAAGAAATAAACCAAATTCTTAAAACACATTTCCCCCACCCTTCCCTTCTTCCTGGGCTCAACATCACTCCTGACCTCCCCACCTCATCCCCACCCAGTGGAGCAGGGGGATGGGGAATGGGGGTTGGGGTCAGTTCCTCACACCTTGTCTCTGCCGCTCCTTCCTCCTCAGGGACAGGACTCCTCACACTCTTCCCCTGCTCCAGCGTGGGGTCTCTCCCATGGGAGACAGTCCGTCATGAACTTCTCCAACGTGAGTCCTTCCCATGGGCTGCAGTTCTTCACGAACTGCTCCAGTGTAGATTCTTTCCATGGGGTGCAGGCTTTCATCAGCACGGGTCCCGCATGGCGTCACAAGAAAACTATAACTTAATCTCTGAAGTTTTGAGTTGGTTTTTTTTCAGTTTGTAAAGGACTGAGGGACTGGTTAAGCTTAGAGCAGTATGTGTAAGTCTGGAGGTCAGGTTTTCAAAAAGATACAGAGTATAAGTCAGAAGTGTGAAAAATTACAAAATGCCTCGCTTTAAGCTGGAAAAAAACAAAAGAAGATTGAAGGTTAACTGGCTTATAGTGTGGAAGTATCTTTGTGGACAGAAAATCACAAGCAGTAGAGACCACCTCACTGTAGCAGAGAAAGTCATAACAAGGACCAAAAACTAGAAG
>JAOBAS010000027.1:47808938-47821612 GCA_025311575.1 Elanoides forficatus
GCTGATGGGGTCCATCTGTCAGGGAAGGGGAAGAGCATCTTCGGTCATCAGCTTGCCAAGCTGGTGAAGGGGGCTTTCAACTAAAGTTGCCAGAGGAGAGCAACCTCAATCCATCCCACTCCTACCAGTTTGATGCCAGTGCCAGCAATAGATGCCCAGAGCCTGGAGAGGGATTACAGGTCAGCAGAAGAGCACCTAAAGAGCAGCACAAAGGAATTCCAGCCACTCCAGGCAGTAAGTCAGCTTCATCAGGGGTCCAACTTAAATGCCTCTATGCAAACGCACATAGGATGGGCAATAAAGGAGTTAGAGAGATGCGCACACCTGCAGGGCTATGACCTTATTGGCATCATGGAGACGTGGTGGGATGACTCCTATGACTGGACTATTGGAATGGAAAGACACAGTCTCTTTAGGAGGGACAGGAAAGGGAGATGAGGAGGGGGTGTCACTGGTCTATGTCAATGACCAGCTGGGGTGCATGGAGCTCCACCTGGGGATGGATGAGGAGCTGGCCAAAAGCTTATGGGTCAGGATTAAACCTTTCAGTCCCAGTTAGGCACCTGATCATCCTGCCTGCTTCAGTCCTTGCTTAACTGATACATCTTTCTCCTGCACAGTGTACAGAAAGATGAATATACATATCTGTGTGTGAGCATATACATGTATATATATATTTATACATATAAATAGGTATATTTTTCCCCAGAAGCTTAGTGGAAACTAAAGCAGTGAATAAGTAACAGAATTATTTCTGCTACTGTTAGTAACAAATGAACCCTAGCAGCTTAAAAAGCAGAAGGACAAAAAAAAGAACTTTTATTTTTAGTATTTTCTTTATTTAAAATTATATTTTGCAATTTTGGAGGTTCATAATACCAGCATGGGTTTTTTTTCTCAGTGCATATGGATTCCTCACATCCACATCAACTCAACTATAGCTAATGTCAGCTCCAAGTAAAAGACTGTGTCACATCCTAATGGATGATGGGTGTTCATGTTTTCCTCATCTTTCAGTTGTTCCATGGCAATTTGGCCTGCCAGGGCAGAAGTATTACAAAACTTCAAAAATTCTAAATGGGACATGTTACCACAGTACATCTCCACAGCCATACAGGCAACACTCTGCTGTACACTGCCTCTTGTTAGAAAATAAATGAAGTTCAAGGTCTTGCATGTTCTCTTCAAAGTATTCCAGCACTTGGCTTAGGATACTTAAGGACAAAAACCTCACCTAAATCTTTGAGATGAAGCATCTGTTTGACAGTTTCTGTCCCTTGGCACAGGGGAGCTGTCTGCAGGTACAGGAGAGCAAATGAGAGAAAAATGGAATATTTTCAGGGGGCAGTCCAAGGCTGTGAAGTAATTCACTTCAGAAGCTTGGAACTGTCATAAGTGTCACCACTTCTCACTCTAAGTGCTTTCTTTAACAATACCTAGCAAGTCACATAATTTCAGGTACTTCTCTCTCAGTGTGGTTGAGAGAAAAATCAACAGTTGAGAGTTGTTAGTCATATTTAAACCACTGTGGAAAATCTTTGGATACTAGAAAGATGGTCCGAAACAGACTAGAATAAGACTAAGCTAGACTAGACTAGACTAGAACTTGAAAAGTTTAATTGAATATATGGAAGAGGTACTATCTCATATGCAAGAACTTAAACATTTTATTTGTTGTATTTAATAACCTTATACCTGAAGGCAAAACATGCACTGGCAGCACTTGATGATGAGTAAGTTCATCAATATTATTCAGTATTTTCTTGTGTTCTCCAGTCCATCCATGTGCAGCCACCTGTAATCACTTGCCTTATTCTCACATTACAATTTCTTTATAGTGAGATTGCATTTTTTGTGGTGCTTGTACAACGCCCAGTTTAATAAGCTTTTGTTTCTGCAGTGGAATTACTCAGTCCTACCACAGTACAAGAATTGTGGCTGCTAAAAGCTGTCAACCCATATTTTGTGTTCTTTGACTGTAACATATAAAAGGCATAGAGTTGAATAAGGTCAGTATAGAGTTCAGTAGTGTGACCTGTTCAGATCTAAAACATTTACCTCCTCCTATCTGAAATAAATGTGGACGGCCTCCTTATGTAGCTCCAGCACTGTCTCTGTCTGTTAACAAGTACAAGAATTATTGCCTTGTTTCCTGCCTACTTTTTCAGTGTTTTTCAGAGCTTTTTTTCATGTTTTCTCTCCAACTAATGAGCCACTCTTTTCCTATTCCTTTGCCAGAGTGCATTTCTAGCTTGTTTTCTTCACTTTAGACACAAAATTACTTATGGTAGTGAGAATCTTTTTTTTTTTTTTTTTAATTCTATTACAATTTCATTGTACATGGACACAGACATTTCAGCTTTCTGCTCTCACTGACAGCTCTGAAATGGCTAACAATGCAAGTCTGCCAAAGAGGAAAAGAAGGGGAGGGGAAAACTGTAGAGGCACTTGGCTTGCTGCTTGACTTTTTATTCGGTTTATCTGATGTTTGTTGCTGTGCCAGATAGGTGCCAGATTCAAGAAAACTAAACTTATCTAAGAATGATAAGCATTTTTATGAGCTTTTTTTTTGTTTGTCCTCAACACCACAACACTGCTCTGCTCTCACTGTCTAAAAAAAAAGGAAGAAAGAAAATTCTTTATCAAATCCCAAACTTTACACTCAATAAACTTATTTCCTGGAGAAAAGCTGAGGAAATAAATATAGGGTTGAGAATGGGCATGTTTTCTGTGCTTACACTGCCCTTCTCCATCTGTAAGGTAAGCTCCACTGCTGAGGCACAACAGTAGCATAGAAAGGATGAAAGAGCCACTCTGCCAGCTCCTGTACCCAATCCTCCCTATGACTACTACAACAGTGAAGCACAAAGAACTCATAACAGATTGTAGTAAAACAAACATGAAAAAGCTAGAGGAATACAGCTCTAATGGAAGAGGTGCAGGTACTTAGGCTAGTCATGTAGTGGTAAAGAGAGAAGACAATGTAAGACAAATTATAGAAGTACTTTGCGTAGGAGCAAAGCAGTATGCGTGTCATGCCTTCTTTAACTGTTGTTTTCCTGTGTTTGCATGAGGAATGTTTTGCTTTCTGTACTTTACTCAGAACAAATAATACCAAAAAAGAACACAGTTGTATCCTAAGGAAGTTTGTGAAGTATATGCAATCATGGGAGGCCTAGCTGCATAATAACTGCTGCAGTTGCTCTCAAATAGTTGTATTTGGGTTTTGGCAAGATGTGGATTGGGTACAAATGTAGCTGGCAAAAGAAAATATGTTATAAATAATTTTTCATTGTGCATGATCCCTTTTTTAGCAGGAGCTGCACATTAAGTAATCTCTGATATATAAAGATAGTTGCCATAAGTAATCATGCATAGTGCTCAGCTGTCTGTAAATCACACATTACAAACCTTCCCCTCCAATCCACACTCCTAAGAAATGGAAAACTGGTCTGAAAATTTCTTATGCCCAGAGACTATCATGAAGCCCACCTGCAAGCTGCTGTGACACTGCCGTTGTATAGAGAAGATACTAATTGGAGTGACCCAGGAGGGGAAAGACTGCTTGGGAAGCATATGTCCTTGTGTTTCTTCTCCAGGCCTCAAAATTTACTGGGCTGTTACTAATACTATTTCACACTGAAAGAAAAAAAAAAAAGAAAAAAAAAAAAAAACCCACAACAGAAAAACCCCACAAAACAAAACCATAACACATTCTTAAGCTATTTGTCATGGAAAGTAGTCTGCAGGGGACAAAAAAAAAAAAAAAAAGAAAGAAAAAAAGACAAGACATTATGAAGGCTTATACAACAATCAGCTAACTCATCATAATGAAATCAGATTTGTTTGCAAACATTGCCATTATTCCTCCCAGCAAAAAAAGAGTTTCTTCATCAAGGGCATATTGGTAACTTTGGGCAAGAATTCTGTTCAGCTGAGCCACTCAATATTTCTGAAAAATTTTAAAGACTACTGTATTGGCAATCATTAAGGCAACAGACACCCACTTAGAGACTAATGAGCTGGGATGTGAGTTTTGTCCCACAAAGCTAAGTATGACAAATGTAGCCTCAGGAGATGAAGCAGGAAGTGTGAAAGACATGAGAAATGTCAGTCTGTTTTTTTTTCATTCTCCAAGCAAATGAAAAGGATGTGTTTAGCATTTCTAGGTTCTGTTTAACATGGGCAGTTTCAGCATCCTCTCTGCAAAGAAAGCGGCCTTAGCTCTATGGGTCTGCTTCTGGAAGGGGAATGCCCTGAAACTGATGATCAGTTTTATTATGAAATATTATGAGTGATAAAATGAAGAAAAGGAGGATTTTTTTCCATTGTAAGTTCACCTAGAAATTATCTTTCTTTTAATTGTTCAATGGGTGGTAAAAAAAAAATAAAAATCATAAAGTCATAGAATAGATTGGGTTGAAAGGGACTTTTAAGAATCATCAGGTCTAACTCCTCTGCCACGGGAAGGGACATCTTCCTCTAGATGACTTTACTCAAAGCCCTGTTGAACCTGACCTTGAACACTTCCAATGATGGGGCATCCACAACTTCTCTGGGCAAGCTGTTCCAGTGTCTCACCATACTTACCATAATAAATTTCTTTCTTATGTCCAATGTAGTTCTACGCTCTTTCAATTTAAAGTCATTGCCACTTTTCCTGTCACTACAGGCGTTGGTAAAAAGTCTCTCTTCATCTTTCTATTAAGCCCCCTTTGTATATTAAAAGGCCAGAAGAAGGTCTCCCTGGAGCCTTCTCTTATTCAGGCTGAACAACCCCAACTCCCTTAGCCGCTCTTCACAGGAGAGGTGTTCCAGCTCTCTGACCATTTTCATGGTCCTCCTTTGGACCAGCTCTAAGAGGTCTATGTCTTCCTTTTACTGGGGACCCCAGAACTGGAAAAGTCAACAGCTCTAAATTTTATCTTTAAATACTAGTGCTACAGGAAATGATCAAGAATAATTCTGTAACCTGTGGGTAAATGATAACTTTTTAAAAGTTAATACTGTGTGCTATAAACTTGTACCTCAGAGAACGTTTATCATTCTGTGGGGTAAAAGTTTGGTATGTACCATTTATACACAGTTAACATGAACCTTGCTCACTAGAAGATCTCGTCTTGAGCACAGGAGAAATTTGTTTTGTTGTGTAGTTTAATCCCAAAAAGTGTAATTGTTACGCACAACTTGGTTACCTCCAGAGCATTTCCCCAGAGGAATGGTGTAACTTGCAGTGTTTTTAGCAGCAGAGTTGGTTTAAGGGTATTTCCCCTGCACCCACCTGTTAATTATCATCTGGCTCTAGTTTGCTTTCTTGCAATAGTGTTGCAACAAAGATTGATTATAAAGTGAATAAGTAAAATGATTTGGAAGTCTTTTGGGGAAGAGGACAGGAAGGATCATTTTTAATACAGAATGCTTTACAAAACCAGTTTGGCATGGAGCACATCCTCACTCACGCTTGTATTGACATGGAATGAGAAAATCCTGCAAACAGACACAAAACAGAGTGTAAATTTCAAACTCATCTTCAGTGCATAAGACCATCATTTATAAAACTGTAGTCTTGACTAAAGGATGATTTTCTGTTGTAGGTTCATTTTCCGTTACCATTTGTCTTTCTAAAAAAAGAACAGATAAGTATAGATACTATGGTGTGGTTCATGTTTGCTGCGAGGAGGAAAACCTGGCCATTGTAGGCTTTCACGCAAAGTAGTAAAATGTACCAGAAAATGCGCATAATGGATGAGAATGTTTGTTCAAGAGAAAATGAAGAGAAGGCTGGAAGCCTCTGCCTGTGTCACAGTCTGGGCTGGCCTGGACAGACCTGGGAGTCCTGTTGAGTTCGGAATTCCCTCAGGATAAATTAAGGTGAAACGACACCAAACGGTCAGTTAAAATTTTTTGTTCATAGCAGAAGCAAACTGAACTTGGAAGGTGTAACAGCAGGTGGTGGGGTATCTCACAACAGGAACTGGCATGGAACTACCTCAGCAAACCGTGTAACCCGTGGTAACCATATACATCAATTCAGGGAATAAGGAGATCCCTCCCGTTGGGTCAGGAGGTTCAGAGCAGACCCCCTTGCTTTCCAGACTCCTTCTAAGAGAAGGGCCCAGAGGCAGCTGGATCCAATCCTAGTCCCAGATTTGGTCAACAGTTTTATGTCTAAAGGGATGAGGTGTGGGGATTACGAAAAAGGAGAGAGAAAGAGAGAAAGACACAGAGAGAGGAAGAGGAAGAGGAAAAGGAAAGAGAAAGACTTCACTGGTCCTGGGTCCAGCATTGGTCCAGCCAGCCGAAAGGACAAGTTTGAGTGGGCGCGCACATGTGGGGCTTCAGTTTGCGTCCTTTTATCATCTCCTTGCCCATCCTTCAGGCGGGGCGCTCGAACTCATTAGGCTAATTAGTTGTCATGCATAGTTTGTGCTTTCAAAACCTTTGGGAAATGGGTTGATGGGCTTGGGGGTCGTTTGAGGAGTAACTTCTCCTTCCCTGCAGACGTGACTGTTGTTTGATCTTTGGCCATGCATGATGAGCTGCCCTGCTCAGCATAGAACAGCACATCAGAACATGGAGCTGTGCACCCTCCTGTTGCTGATGTCCTGTGCTGATGTGTGCTGATGGGTTTCTTTTCACCTGTGGTTCCTTGCTATGCAGGGTTCATTGTTATGTAGAGTTCATCCTTAGGCAGAACTTGCCCCACCACAATGTTTGAGACAATGTTTGAGACATTAACTCTTTCAGTCTCTCACAGTGTGATCTTCAGGACTTGTTTCAGTACGGGAAAATTGCATACAAAAGAGCAACAGTGCTATAAAAGAGCAGCGTGGATAAAGAGGAAAGATGACAGAAAAGAAGAAAGTAAAAATATATATAAGAACACCTGCAGAGCAAGCAGTACATACAACGAGATTTTCCTACCTAATCCAGCTAGAAAAATGAATTAAATCAGTGAGACACAAGTGAAATATTTGTTCACCAAAGCAGGAAACATGGGCAACACAGTGACAGAGTATGAACTGCTGATACAGCATGTGAAAACTGCTATGATGACATCACAGGGACATGGTATACTAGGAGGTATGACTGTAAAGCAAGTTGTGATAGGTTTGTTATGTTCCTTAAAAATATAAATAATCAAGGCAGTCACAACAGGCAACATTGTTTCTTGATGTTGTGATACTTAGAGAAGAGAGAAAGGATTCTGTAAATTAAAGACAATCTGGACAACATTTTTAGGGAGGCTCGTATTGGGGTTTCTAGTGGCAATAAATCCAATATTGGTAGGTTTCTGTTGTAGAACTCATTAGATCTTTGTATGGACACAATTTTTGGGAATATCTTAAAAAATGTTTCCCTAGCATTGATATTGATACTGGTATTGTTTGGCAATTTATGAGATGTGGTGGTACAAACCTATGAGGAACTGTCAGCAAACAGAAGGGTTAGAATGTCTTACTGGCAAAATGGATTAATTTAGGGACAGAAATAATAAATTCAAAATGAACTCTGGTCATATAAACTGTAAAGTCAGGCAATTCAAGAATAACAAAAATAATATCTACTACAAATCATTAAAATTAGAGAGGACAAATAGTGAGAAACTTGGAGCAGCTCAATTTAACACGTACATAAAAGAGGATGGTCATCAGCTGAATTATGTAGCAAACTTCTTGTGCCATTGTGTTAGGCAAGGATGAAAACTCATTCAGAATAGTGTATATCATTCTGATTATTCTTTATTTGGAAAAAAATTGAGCTGAAAGAGGATCTTGTGGAGATAAAGGTTACTAGAGTAAGTAAAATGAGAGACAAGTACTTGCTTATCTGTATTGCATATAAAAAGAATTGTTTAGTTCTGTCAAGAGAGGCTAACAATATTATCCATGAATATACTGGGAAGGAAAGCACTGGGAGGGGGGAAAGAAGCCTTTATATTAAAAGGTGCTGTTATCAAAGGAGACAAGTCACTAGAGCATGGCTTTGAACCCTACAATGATGGTTATCCCCAGTCAAATTATAACAGTGCATTAGTAAACCTTGGTGAATGTCAGAGTACATGCTGTTTTCCGTGTTGAATTTTGAAAGCTAATGTTATTGGGATATTTTAAATGGAACAACTATCTTGTTATTTTCTGGTACGTGCTGGTTCCAGAGACATTTCACTGAAGGAAAAGTAGACTTGCAGAATATCCACAAAAATCCTCTCTGTACTCAGAGCATGATTGGGTTTTTGCTTTTTAGACAAAATATTTCAGGCTACCTCCATTTCTCAGTTGTGCTTGCCTGAGTGTGTTACCATGGTGATTAGGAGAGTCTGGGAATTAACTTTGTTTTATGATTACTGTGGAACATTTATATGTGAGCTGATGAGCTGTATTTCAGAACCAGACCTTGAAGAGAAAATAACCTATTGGGGATTAGCAGCTTTTCCACCAGAAAAAAATAAAGAGCAATCTAGATTAAAGAAGGCCAGATCTGTAACTGGTGGATTGAATTGTTAGTGATTTCACTCAAGTCACACCTATTTAAATCAGCCAGAAATCCAACTCAGTATGCTGTTAATTTCCCACCAAAAACCAATGGGATATGTAAACACGATGAAAATGAAACAGCAAAACCAGTTAAACAAACTAGCTGCCAAATTGTATATGTTCTGCCAATGACCACTACCCTGCAACACCCTGGTCTGTTAATGAAAATATTCCCTTTGCTATTTCACAGTTACAATTGTTAATTCATTCTTTCAAGTGTGGATAACAATGACAACAATAACATTTTCTGATTATACCTAGAGAAGAAAGATTCCTCCTTACTTGAAGTAATGGGGGCCACTTTTTTGGAAGTAAAATAGCAGGAGTTTAGTATATGTTATCCAGATGGATGTACATTTCTTATTATAATTAGACATTTGTCTGTTCTTTATACATTTGTTACTCCACTAACAGCTGAAAGAATCTTTAACAGTATCCTCGTAAATGGAGGAGACTATTGACATGAAAAATGCCTAATTAGTGAAAAGGTAGAAAATTTGAAGTGGGAAATATCACACTATGAGTGTTTTTTTTACCTTGGCTGGCTGCCAGATGCCCACCCAGCTGCTCTCTCACTCCTCCTACTCAGCAGGACAGGGGGCAAAAAACTGGTGGGTTAAGGTAAGGACAGAGATGTCACTCAACAATTACTGTCATGGGCTACACAGACTTGACTTAGGGATGATTAATTTAATTTATTGCCAATTAAAAATAGAGTAGGACAGTGAGAAAGAAAAAAAAGCCAACACAAAACCAACCTAAAATCCCTTTCTCCCACCCCCCTTCTACACAGACACAACCTCATTATTTCATTCCCAACTCTTCTACCTCCTCCCCTCTGACTGGTACAGGGGCGATGGGGAATGTGGCTTGTGGTCAGTTCATAACACTTCGTCTCTGCCACTCCTTCCTCCTCGTGCTGTTCCCCTGCTCCAGCATAGGCTCTCTCCTCAGGGTGCAGTCCTTCAGGAGAGGACTGCTCCATCTTGGGTCCCCCACAGGCCACAGGTCCTGCCAGCAAACCTGCTCATGCCCGGGCTCCTCTCCACAGGTGGCAGGAGCTGACAGGAGCCTGCTCCAGCGCGGGCTCTCCACAGACTGCAGCTTCCTTGAAGGTGCATCCGCCTGCTTGGGCATGGGGTTCTCCACAGAGGGCACGGTGGAGATCTGCTCCCCCGCGGACCTCCCTGGGCTGCAGGGACACAGCCTGCCTCACCATGGTCTTCCCCACCGGCTGCAGGGGAATCTCTGCTCTGGCGCCTGGAGCATCTCCTGCCCCTCCTTCTGCAGTGACCTGGGGGTCTGCAGGGCTGTTTCTCTCACATGTTCTCACTCCTATTTCACAGCTGCTGCACAGCGTTTTGCACCCTTTCTTAAATATGTTATCACAGAGGCACTACCAACAGCACTGATGGGCTCAGCTTTGGCTAGTGGTGCATCCGCTGGAACCAGCTGGAGCTGGCTTTGTCTGACATGGCAGCAGCTCCTGATCTTTTCTTGCAGAAGCCACCTCTGCAATGCCCTGGTACCAAAACCTCACCATGTAAAACAAATACAATGAGTTATCGTGTCAGAGAAGAAACTAAATTTCCTTAACATTCCTTTTCCTCACATGTCAGACCCTTAGTCCACTTTGTGGCCCTTTGCTGGAGTCTGTCCAATAGGTCCATATATCTCATGTATGGGGAGCCCAGAACAGGACACAGCACTCCAGGTGTGGCCCCGCCAGTGTTGAACAGAGGGGAAGGGTTGTCCCCCCTCAACCTGCTGGCCATACTCCTCCTAATGCAGCCCAGGATACTGTTAGCCTCACAGAGCAAGTTCTTCCTTCCCAGGTGTAGGGCTTTGCATTTGTCCTTGGTGAATTTCATTAGGTTCTTATTGACCCATTCCTCCAGCCTGTGAGGTCTCACTGAGTGGGCAGCCCCCTACTTTCGAGAATATCAGCTGGTTACTCCAGTTTCATGTCATCTGCTAACGGTGAGAGTTCATCCCATCTCTTACTCCAGAACGTGGTGTTAAACGGGAAATGTCCCAAGATAGACATCTGTGGTTCTCTTCTTGTAACAATTCTCTAGGTGAGTATGATCCCTTAACAACTGTTCTCTGAGGCTGAGCACTTAACCAGTGTTTTATCCTTCTGGTTGCCCAGACATGCTAACTCGAATAGCAGAATATTTTGAGAGACGATGTCAAAAACCTCTCTAAAAATCAAAGTAAATGACATTTACCACACCTCTCTCACCCACAAATCTAGACAGCTTATCACAGGAAGAAACCTGGTTGGTCATGCATGATTTACCCATGATAAATTCATGCTAATCGTTACAAATTGCTTTCCTTTTTATGTGCCCAGAAATGTGTTTTGAAAGGATTCACTCAGTGATTTTCTCTGGGACTGAGGTGACTGGCCTTTAGTTTTCTGGATTGTCATCTTTTGAGGATGGGTGTGACAGGTGCTTTTCTCCAGTCATCAGGGATCTTCCCCAATCTCCACAGCCTGTTGATGGTGACAGAGTGGCTTTCAAGGACATTGGCTAAGTCTCTCAGCATCCTTGGGTGCAACTTCTTGGCTCCCACAGCTTTATAGGGGTTGAGTTCTCTCTAGAAATCCCTGACTCATCCATTGCTAGTACTTCTCCTTGAATCCTCTCTCTAATAGGGATGTCTGAGCAAAGAGAGCACTGATTACCTCATGTGTCATATATATGTCTTAATGGTCTGGTTGGAAACTTACCCATTCAATTGCTTTGTAGTCATTCACTATATCAATAACCAATGCAAGAACTAGAGGACAGGAGCATTTGAAAAAAAAATTAAAATAGAATACAACATAGGTATTGTTTTAAAATTTTAGAGATTTTTATTTCCATTCTGGATTTTTTTCCCTTAGATTTTCCTCCTTCGGCCCCATTTTTTCCCCACCTTTTCTGCTTTGACATTAAAAGAAATACAGTACGGCTTAGAAGCATGCTGAAACTGATTAAAAATAAGTAAAAATCCTCCTTCCCCATACCACAGCCAGAAAAAATATTTTAAATTAGCTGTAATCTGATGCTTATTTGATTGTTCTTTTTCAATAATCAGGGTACTTGAACTCTGATGCATATATATTGCTCTGCTCTGAAGTACTCTTGAGGAAGAAAAGAATTCAGACCTTGGTTCTTCAAGGCTAAACACATCTCACAAAAGCCAGAAGGTTCCACTTTCACAAATCTCAGCTATGACTGAGAATCTTACTAATTTTTCAAATACAAGATGAAATGGGGTTTTTGATGAGATGCATAGGACCAAGCTTTCAAACAATCTGCCATTGCAGAAAGCAATTTACGTGTTATTAGGAAAAAATTCTGATGATGAGGTCAGTGTTAGTTGTGCTTGACCAGGACCAGGGCTCAGAGGAGAGTAGCAGAATATTTCTTGATCTGTAAAACACTCCTTTAAGTGAGGGAGTAAAGAAGCACAAGCACAAACTATTCTATTTATCAGTGAAAGGTAAGAAGCAAAGACTGCCTTGGGAGGTTAAGGTAGAAGGTAAGTTTCCACAGGGTGTATTATAAAGGGTAGTCTTCATTGTCACAATGCTGGGACCTGTGATTCACAGCAGTGACAATCAGGGTTTGCATACCAGGGAAAATCAAGGTTTTACTGTGGGATGAAGAAAATAATTCTCCAGGCAAGGAAGCTCAGAAGCAGACTAGGGACTAGTACATTTCTATATAACATGTTTTAACCCAAGCTGGCAACTAAGCACCACACGGCCGCTCACTCACTGCCCCCCTGGTGAGATGGGGGAGAGAATCAGAAGGGTAAAAGTAAGAAAACTCTTGGGTTGAGATAAAGACAGTTTAAGAGGTAAAGCAAAAGCCACGCATGCAAGCAAAGCAAAACAAGGAATTCATTCAGCACTTCCCATGGGCAGGCAGATGTTCAGCCATCTCCAGGACAGCAGGGCTCCAGCACGCCTAACAGTGACTTGGGAAGGTAAATGTCATCACTCTGAATGTCCCCCCCTTCCTTCTTCTTCTCCAGCTTTGTGTACTGAGCATGACACCACATAGTCTGGGATATCCCTTGGGTCAGTTGGGGTCAGCTGTCCCAGCTGTGTCCCCTCCCAACTCCTTGTGCCCCCCCAGC
>JAOBAS010000027.1:47821712-47838564 GCA_025311575.1 Elanoides forficatus
TCCCTTGGGTCAGTTGGGGTCAGCTGTCCCAGCTGTGTCCCCTCCCAACTCCTTGTGCCCCCCCAGCGTCCTCGCTGGTGGGCTGGGGTGAGAAGCAGAAAAGGCCTTGGCTCTGTGTAAACACTCCTCAGCAGTAATGAAAACATCTCTGAATTACCAATACTGTTTCCAGCACAAATCCATAACATAGCCCCATACTAGCTACTTATGAAGAAAATTAACTCTATCCCAGCCAAAACCAGGACACTATATCAGGGACTAGTACATTTCTCTATCCCACTCTTATGGTCTATGTGTAATCTGGCCAACTTTGCTGACTCATCTTTCTGCTAAACTGAGCCAGCTGGTGCAGTGTGCTCTGTAGCATAGCTATCAGAGAGTGCAGACAGAACCATAAAGTCAGTGGAAATGGAGATACTACACTAGAGAAAGTAAATTAAACTGGTCTTCTGAACTTCCCATGGAAGACCTTCTCTCCCTCTTTAGTTTATAAGAGCAACCTAAATAGATGGGAAGACATATGAAGGTCTCATGTTATAGGGATGATGAAGATCCTGAAGGAATCTTGCAGGTAAAGGCAGTGTAAAAGACAGTGACTGGAAATTATTTTCAGCAAAAATTTAAATTTTTGAATTTTTAAGAATGTGTAAGGGGTAATGTTTGGGACAAAGACTGTGGGTGGTTTTCTATGCTCTAATTCAAGACTAGTAAATTTTTTGTCTTTTTCAGGCCTGTGATATTTAGCTAGAAACAAGAACAGATTTGGGTAATCATAGCTCTATTAAATCAGATCAAAGATCTGTCTTGTCTGAAATGTTGTTTACCAGCAGCAGATACCTACAGAAGTGTATAAGAACAGAGGAAATGTATGTGGTATCTTCCCTTCTCACTCTCTTATTATATATTCTTTCCCACCAATCTGTGGATGATGGATTAATAAGTACATATAGGAAGGGTTCTGTTATATATGAATATACTCGACTGGAAATAATCTTCACAACTTAGATTTCTGGAGATTTTGGAAGCAATTCCTGAACTGAGGAAAAAACCCTGCAACTCATTACATTTCATGAATTAAAATTTTGAAGAAAAAATCATGTACAAAACATGGTATTTTTTGAGCATTTTAAAAAGTTTTGCTTCAGTAATGATCTTTTTTATGTTTTAACCATCAAGAAGCCTATAAAGCCAGTGTTTTTCAGTATTATTAAGAACAAAAATGTTTTTGAAAAAATAAGATGGTTACTTTTTATGTTTTTCAAGCATTTATTTTCTCAATTTAATACCAGGAAACTTTATTGAAAGAACTTCTCCAGAAGAAAAGGTTTGGATAGAAAAAGTAGTGGTTTTTTGAAGGATGAGTGGTTTGTGTTTTTTTTTAAATTCTTGATAAGGACACACTTCCTGAAGACTGTCTCTACTTAATTATTCCACACTTCCTCTGCCAGAGAAAAAAGAGAATTGGTAGGAATATGGGTGAACATTGAAGAAGGACTGATAAGGAGAAGAGTGGAGAATAATTTTGTGGAGGAAAAGCAGAAAAGATAAATTCCAGCGTAATGTAATACTCTCCATATAAAACTCACAATGCAATAAGACTGAATTATAAGGAAGGTATGATTGTGATGTTAAAGAATAAACACCATTATGCAAACTGCTAAGAAAGACAAAATGATATGTGACTATTGAAATAGATTCTGTATATGCTAAGTGGTGATAATAAAAAAAAAGTATTTATTTAATATTCCTAGTCTAATACATTCCACATAATGTTATTTATTAAACAAAAATATTACACACTCTTCTCTCATTTTTCTGTTCAATCTGTAAGACATGAGACCATTATTATTGAAAAAGGAAGAGATTTTAAATTCTTGAAAACTACATTCTTTAATAATGAATTTAATGTAATGGCATACAAAAAGTCAATTATGATTTTTTAATACAGAAGTCAGTAAAATTTAAAGGAAGAGAAGATCAACAAAAGCAATTATAAGAGGATGACATTCAGGGAAAACATTGACATACAAACGGACAGAAGCAGTCCAGCTTCCTTCACAGCCTGTCTCCTTTGTGTTTTCTAAGGGAAGTTTTTCATCACTTCTGCAATTTGTAGTATCAGAAAAGGAAAAGAAGTTGCCATATCAGTCAAATTGTTTGTGGTCCTTCATTCCAAGTCACCCTCCAACCCTTTATCTACCTTTCTGGGGGATTTGTCAGGCACTTACTGAAAACTGTTATTTAGGTGTGCAGTTAGTGCAGCTCCTTTTGATTTTCTTTTTTAACTCCCTGTAGTTTCATGACCATATGTTCTTTGACATTCTTTTTAATTAGTGACAGATGGATGAAAGAATTTTAGATCCTAGACTGAATTTCTTGCTGTTGTGATTTTTTTCTTTTTTTTTTTTTTTAAATGAGACTTTCCATACTCTATTCATTTCTTAAAATACTTTGACTTCTTGTTGGTGTCAGCTCCCCTTTCTGCTTTATCAGTCTCTCTGTGTTGTTTTCAGCAAGCAACAAAGGAGAAAAAAAAAAAAAAAGACTATTCCTCATTTGAACTGTGGGATTTTTTTATCCTATCTTCAGTGACGTGACAGCTGATGATCCTGTAGGTATGGTCTGCTTCTCATTCTGTTTAATGTTGTCGGGATTTCTGAAAGAAAAGTCTGGCATTCAACTAAGTGAATTATGAAACAGTTATAGAGAGTTTGATACTCAATTTTAAAAGTATGTCCAGGAGACAAAACACAGCAAAACACCACCAACAAAAATGCAAAGCAAAGATTAAGGCATTCTCTCTGGTATAATAGGACAAAC
Source organism: Elanoides forficatus (assembly GCA_025311575.1). NCBI lineage: Eukaryota > Metazoa > Chordata > Aves > Accipitriformes > Accipitridae > Elanoides > Elanoides forficatus. The sequence continues at coordinate 47,824,533 of JAOBAS010000027.1, forward strand.
ATAATTTCATATTTCCCTTTACTTTAAGCCTACACAAATGCTCCTTTTATGTTTGTCATTCATACACCTTGTGTTTTCTTGGTTTGTGCTTTTTTTGTGTGTGTGTTCCCCTTCCCTCGCCTCTCCACTGCTACAAGTAATAGAGCCCTTTGGGCACTTAAGGTTTATATAAATTTCTTGCAACAGCCTCTCTTTCTTTGCTCATTAAATAGTACCTTGCTTCCAGTGAATCTGGTACTGTGAGTGCTGTGATTTTACAGGCATTTTCAACACATCATTTCTACCTTCTGCCAGATAAAGGAAAAAAATAAATTAGCACTTAGCCCTTCGTTTGATCTACTAATCCTCTAAAATTTATTTCTTATGTGAAAAAACCCACAACCAGGAAGACCTAGTTTTATACTTAAGAATATGATTAGTAATGGCAAGTAAACAGGCTGGAAATTTTAATCTTTGGCAACAGAGTAAGTGCTAATTGTGAAAGGTTTTATTATGTGGATATATCTTTAAGTCATAACTTTGAGATATAGCTACACAATAATACCCTCCACAACCACCCAAACTTATGCAGACCTCCAAAATTAAGCCTTTCAGAAGCAGACAGTTTAATATGACAGGGTGGTAGCTAGTGTAAATCTTAACAAACATCTTTTCCTAGTCCTCAACTGGATTGTGATGTTACTGGCCAGCAACACACCCAAAATTGCTAGATATGATAAAGTGGATATATTGTGCTGTATATTACTTGGATTAAACTAGCCATTAGCATCTCTTTACCCTGCACAGAGAACAGATAATGTTTTTGTCATTGGTTGTCCAGAAGAAATGGTAACAGAAGATAAATTTTACCATCATATTCCTTGGAGGATTAATGTATTAGTATATGAATCTCTCTGCTTCTATCTTCTATTAAGCTATCTGCTGATTTATATACTTACTTTCTTTATTCATGGTTATCATTTTTCTGCATTGCTATTGTCCTTTATGATGAGGAGGGGGATTGAATGTACACTTTAAACATTGCTTCAATTTCCTCTGTCAGAACCCCTACTAGCAAACAAGAAATAACATGTAAAGAAACATATTTATCCAGCAGGACATGCAGTGATTGACATTTCTTATCAAGGCACAACAATTGCTTAACTTATTATACTTCTTCCCTGAATAAAAAAACCCTGAGATATTGAAGAGGATAATGTATTTTGCATAAAAAAAGCCTTTCAGATGAGTTCCTTGAGTATTTACAAAGGAGAAAAAAAAAGGGTTTGTTGCTGAGCTGTTTGGGAAGAGCAGATTGGAGGCCTACAGCACAGTAGCAAACTGCTGCACCTGTAACTGTTAGACAATTATGAACAGCTGGTGATGATTAGCACAGCAACAACCAATCTACCCAACATATTTCACTCTGGTAAAGAAAAGAGCAAGATGCAAAAAAGCATGACAGACTACAGCCTTCATTTTTCACAGTGAACCTTAGGGGGGCAGCCTTTTAACAAAGGGATCTCAAGAATAGAAATAGTGTGCTGTGTATTTGTGTTTGCTCTCCCACTCTTAATCAGGGCAAGCTAAGAGAACAGGTAAGAAGGAAGCTGACATCACTATCGAATTGTGCAAGTGAAGTGCAAAAATATCATTTTACTATGGAGATAAAAGATGGAAAATACTTTTCACATGGCATACTTTTACAACCCTAACAAAGATGGGTGGCTGTGCTCTGTGTGTGTATTTTTCTGTCTGACTTCATATTAGTGTATCAAGCTACTTCTTTAAATAACCTATAAAGCAACACAAAGAATAACAACTGATGTCATATAACTTTTGGATCAAGGATCATCCAATTTACTTAAGGAGCGGGAAAGTTAAACTTCAAGTCTCAGTTTCAAGCTCATCCCCTGAAAGCTGTCCTGTTCAAGCCAAGATGGATACCTCACTTATACTTGATGAATGACTCTCAAGCAATGAACTGGTAATACAGACTGAGTACGGTGGTCTCCCTGTTTTTATCTTGGCCTACAGGCTTTTCCACTCTTTTTATCCCCCTTTCCTGTTGAGGAGGAGTGAGAGAGCGGCTGGGTGGGTGTCTGGCAGCCCACTGAGCTCAACTCACGGCAGGGAGCTACTGCTGTTCCTGGGGTTGCAACAAAGCCTCTCCATTTATTAGTTCAAATAATGATGTTCATTTAGGATAAAGTCGGGAATATAAACAATCCCAGATCTTGCACAACTTAATCCATAGGTTCTGGAGTCCCTTCTGATTTAAAACCTAAAGTGCTTAGATTATTTCTGTTTCTCCAGCTAGGTGGTTTGGTGGCTCGAATATTTGTACGCTAGCTTATAGTGTCTGTCTGCAGTAGAGACATGGTCTTTAGGGTGTCCACACAACTATTTCTCAGATAAATCCATTATACTTGTAAACCTAGGATGACAGCTTGCTTGAATACAGAGTATTTGCTGCCATAAAGGTCACAAAAGTAAGATAATGCTGGTGGGGGGGGGGAGAGGCAGAAGAAAATAAGCCAAGTTCATCAGAGGAGTATAAGCCAATTTCACCAAAGAGTCATAACTTATCAGAAGGCGACATTGTGTAATACTTTCAGATCAAATGACAGTGCTGAGAGTAAATGGACTCAGAAACGATTTAATCACAGATATATGCAATTTCACAAATTACACAATTTCCCTGTTCTGTAGTAGAGATAAAACAGTCCAGGGGAGAACTGAGGTGGGTGAGTGTAGTGTGGCCATGCTCTGTGTAGTCCTAGTAGCAGTAATGGCAAAAGCAGGGTTGTAGGGTCCCCTGAGATTCCTCCCCAAATGACTTTGGATGTAGTAAATGTTATAGAATTGGATATAAAATACCCAATTCTTATTCAGCTCATTCAAATTCACTTGGCAACTAAAACAGACTGTCACCATCACTGATGCTCACAATTTGCTCCTCTCCTTTGCAACTTTCACAGTGACTGTCAAGTTGTTTACCCTCAGGGATCTCCTCTGTTCTTGTAAAAAACCTAATTCCCCTTCCTGTAGGGTTAGCTAAAGTGCACATGCTAACACTCCTGTCAAATGAGCCTAATTTATGCTAACTGCTGAAGTTTGTTAATTCCTAATTCCTAATATGAATAAAATTGATAGGTGACAGGCTCTAGGCCAGGCTTGAACTCAATTCTAAAGAGAGTGATGATCTGACCATTTTCTGACTAGTCTTGGCCTTTGCCCCCAGCAGAGTTTGGATGGGTAGGTTTGACAGCTTTTTGTATTAGTACAAAATAAATAATATAAAAGAATTTATGAAGTCTCCATTTTGCAGTATGAACAAAGCTCTTGGCCAGAGTTATGTGAATAATTCATTCTTGAGTCTGCAGTCCAAGCTGCAGTATTTTATTTCTAATGAATCGAAACCTCTGAATTTCCTTCTTCTAAATTGAGAGTAAGGCTCGAATGATACATGTGGAAATCTGGGTAATTTTTCCCAAGATATCGTGTTTGTCTTTGGGAAGGTTCTTGAATCACTTTGGTTTCCTGTTCTAGAAAATCATACAAACAAATTAACAATGAAAGTGTGTTTAAAGAAAAATCACAAATAAGGTCATGCAAAGCATAAAAAAGACAAGCACAAAAATCACATATACAGTTAGTTAAATGATTTATAACACATGACAGTGTCTCAGTAGGTGCCTTAAGTTGGGAGAAGTTGCTAGAACAGTGGCTTTTAAAATACAGCTTAGTAGGTTTATGAAAATGCATTGATTTACTGACAGAATAATAGCATAATAGACAAAATGGTTACATAGAAGACCTTGTAAAAAAAGTGTCAAGTGCTGCAGTCTTCTCAGTGAAAGACCTTCAAGTAGAACTCAGATGAAGCTGTCAGACGCTGGAGGACTTTTTATTCCTGAAGACAAAAGCATCACAAGTTTCTCTTGCCAGCAGCTGAATTCAGCTACATGCAAGTAAGAAGTTAGATGTGAGTAAGACCGTACACTTATTGTAACCTGAATAAGATGTCAAGATAAATAACCATGAAAGAGATCAACCAAAAATATAATTCACTCTTCGTGCCTGAAATCTGTAGGCTTCAAGGGTGGTCTTCAGAAAGTTTTGATGTCCAGCTTAAGGTGTATTAAACTGTTACTTAAAGGAAATCAAATAATCAAAATTTAGATGAAATTTTAAGATAAAACCCAAACACAGAGTCACACAATCACAGAACGGCTGAAGTATGAAGGTACCTCTGGAGATCATCTAGTGCCATTCCTTGCTTAAGGCAGGACTAGCTAAAGCAGGTTGCCCAGGTCCGTATCTAGTTGGAGATTGAATGTCCCTAAGAATGGAGACTCCATAGCCTCTCTGGGCAGCCTGTTCCAGTGTCTTACCCAACTCACAGTTAAAAACTGTTTTTTTCTTCTGTATAAATGGAATTTCCTGTATTTCAGTTTGTGCCCATTGCCTCTTGTCCTTTCACTGAATGTCACTGAGAAGAGACTTTCCTTCTTCCTTTCAGTTCTGTCAGTACTTTAAAGTAAAAGGAAATCAGATTTATTTTTGTCTGAACAAACGCAAAGCGCATTGAGCAAAGAGGAGCTGTTTCTGCACAGTTATTTTTGTAGCTGTATTTTAATTCTTGAAAAATGTTGAAGTCATTAATATCATTTAGTATTACAGTATCACCTAGAGGTGCCAGCTGAGAATAGTTCTGTAGATAATGTAAGAAAGAGATCTTGTTATTAAGATGTAATAATCTACATAGGCAAGGAGAAAAAAAAAAGAAAGAAAAAATGAAACTGAAAAAAGCTTTTTCATTTGCATGATAGGCAGTTGTCAGAACTAGAGAAATATCCTGCTTCTTTTCATTCAAGCCAGACTGCATTTTTTTTTTGTTAGAAGCATCCACACCATTTAAATTTCACACTCTACAATTCCATGCTCTTCACTAATTCATCAGTTTTTTCTTGTGAGTGAATATTTGCTTATTAGAACCATTTATTATTTAAAACATCTTATTTATATACAAGCTCCTATATGAAATAAGCTAAATATGTTTTTTTTTTTTTATTTTAGAATGTATTTATTTAATTTTTAAGCAAGATTATTAGTTTGCTTCCAGACTATAATCTTTCATATATGTGAACTAGTTAATAAAGTCTCATGGAAGTGTGACTGTTGTATAATTATTTATGCTTATGAGACATGGTGTTTATTTAAAAGAGAGAACAAACAGGTTACTACTTCAGTGATTTATGGGAAAGCAGATCTACAGTAACTACACCATTATCTCTCACATGTACTTCTTTCTAAAATTAGATAGTAGGCTTTTATTTCAAGTACTTAGAGTTAACTTAATGAAGGTTTATCATATACTTCTTAAAAAAAACTTTTATCACAGCGGAAATGTATAGATCTCCTTTGACCCATGTGACTTTTTTACTCACATCTTAAAGACATTAGGTGAAACCCTGGCCCCAGTAATGTCAAGGGACATTTTGATTGACCCATAAGGATGCACGGCTGAACTGTGGTTCACCCCACTACATAGTAAGTGACAATCAAAACTATTTTTGCAAGCTCTTGACTATAAAATTACATCGTATTAGCTACAAATGCCATGAGAACCATAATTCATTGAAACTTCTGCTAATACTAACAAAAACCCAGGGAAATTCAGTCTATATTTTGGGTTCATAATGAAATTCAAACATGGAAGCTTTGATCCTGAAGCTCCTGAAGACAATATCTATGAAAAAACGGTAAGTATTTTAGGAGAATATTAGGACATCTTTTTTCTTTATGCAAATGAGAGGAAAGGCAACTTCATGTTTAAAACTTGTGTGTTCAAATCGCAAGTCTATTAACAGTGGAGTTGTCTTGAATCGCATCAGAAAATTCAGCAGAAAAAAAAATTTTGAAACAATTTGAATTATTTATTGTTATTTACTTTTGTGTTTAGACATGCTTCTAGTCCAGACAGACTTTCCATTTCCACTACTGATATTCTGCTTTTGTTTCAGGGCATGCTGTAAAGGTAATAGATATTACTTTATTTTACAGAATCTTTTGATTCAAATAAAAGTGATAACTGGAAAATATCAACACATTCATTGGCTATGCTCAGTGAAAAAAAAAAAAAAGGCCTTAACATTGCTGAATAAAATTTATGGTTATTATTGATATCATCACCCATGGAAAGAAACAACCAGGAAACAGTGGAAAATGGAGTTTTTTCACATGATAGGACACATAGAAAAGATTGAGTCAAATTGAAGTCTCCAGAAGAATAGCAACAAATGAACAAATGAAGATTAACATTTAATCTTCCATGAGTACAATTGCTCTATTTTGTTCTTTTAGCATTAAATAGTTTATTATTCTCACACAAATTTTAAATTTTTGCTGGTCTTGTCCATTGTGTGACAAGAAATATTTTCCCATAAATTAAAGAAAAATGAAATTTCATATTTCTTTTCACTGGGCCCCTAATCTTTTTGCTCCTCTGTTTCTATGATGCGTGTAATGTGTGACACTTGTTACCTCACTGAAAGATTTTGGGAACAAGTTCACATTTGATGCATTTAGCTTTGATCACTACTACAGTCCGCTTATATACAGGACAGAAATCCAAACTACATCTGCCTAAGGAACTTTGACCAGGAAGCTTTGGCATCGGTAATACTCTGCAACTCACAGGTCAAATAACAGAGCACTTACTATAGCTAAGTAAATGTGAAACATTTTCCTGTTTTATTCTGTGGTGTTTTGATAAATTTGTCTTTTGTTCTTTACAGAAGCAGTTTAAATGGTTTTGAACTCTCTATGACCCATAGCTGAGATTCCTCTTACTGAAAAACATCAGGGGCAGAAGAAATGAAATGCAAAAATGTAGAAGGACCTAGGGCTTACTCTTATCTCTTTGTCTTGTAGCTTTCACCTTGAACTCTTTACTTTGTACAAATTTGTGTTCTCAATATGCAAAATGCAGGAAGAAGGAGAAGGAAAGGGAAGGGAAGGGAAGGGAAGGGAAGATTTCATTTTTGCATTCTGGAAAGTGTTTAATCAGTATTCCTTTATATGCTGAGACACTTACTAAAGACTAAAACCCAGTTCAGTTTCATTTAGTAATTGCTTTTCAACTCCCCAGGATTCTTTTAACTGAAGTTATCTTCCTCTACCTATAAAACAAGTCAAGATGATGACTATAAAAATCTCTTACCAAAACTTTTTACAAAAGGGTCACATGTATCAGCCTGATTTCCAAGGTAGCCCGTTTCATTGCAATCACTTCAAATTTACTATTCTCACAGTGTGTCACCTTGCTTCCAGTGTTTCCACAAGGCATGTATTTTTCTTCAAGGTCAGGATGTGACTTAAGATGAATTTTTATCTCCTTTGACCTGCTCCTCCCTTTCCCTTTGTCTTGTAATGCATGAAGCTTCAAAATTTTAAAAATTGCAAACTAAATAAAGTCCTTGCAAGATTTCATAGCACATCTCAGTTTAAGAGAGATAGCAGGTTTGTGCAGATGAAGCAAATGTGTATTTTTCTCACCTGTTGCTTGCACTTCTAAGCCTCTCCATTTGTTTCTTTGACAGAAACCATACCTCTGTAAAACTATGCCTTCATGGCCTAACCCTGCTAACTCTTTTTATGTGTAACTCTTCTGGAAGTCAGTGAAGGCTCCATTGGCACAGAACCAACCATCTCTGTCAAAGAAGATAAACATAGTTCAACCCTGTGTCATGCAGAATAATATGTATCTTGGCTCAGCTGACTTTGCTTGATTCATTTGAATCTTAAAGGTTTCAAGAAGTAACTGCCACATTGGAGCTCTTTCTTAAGTCTACATAAGTCCTAAGTGGATTCTAGCAGCAATGTATTCTCCTATTCTGTCCTTCTGAAAGCCTCATCTTTCAAAGGGTATTTTAGATGTGATGAGGAGCATATGCTCTACTTGAGTTCAGAATGTGTTAGAATCAGAAATTTGTAGGTTCACAATCTCTAGATAATTCATGTGTATCATTCTTCATTCAAATCCATAGTCCAGCCTGAAGACAGAAATTCCTACAATCTTCCACAGCATAAACTGCAAAGTGTATTACATAGCCAATGGGATTCAAATAGTGCTGTCAGCCCCAAAACAACCTGGTCAGAATGTTGCCAGGAAAGGAACCGAGAAAACACTGACCTCGTAACACAGAATGTGTATTTAACCTAACTCAGTGATAACATAAATTAGATTGACAGAGTTTGGAAATCACAAGTGAAAGAAAATGTGAAGTGAGACTCAACCATTCATGATGCATGTGATAAAGTATCTTGATGGAAGAAACTGGCTCTGTGTAGCACCATAAGACTGTAAAAAATGCCTTATGGGTGTGAAAGGAAAAGAAGAAAACAAAAGAAACAAAATTCTGAACGAAGAGCACCAGGAATCAACACAGGACCTGAGCAGCACAGGGACCCGAGAAATTACACCAGGATCTAAACTCCCCTAAAGTGACACTTAAGATCTCATTAGTCTTGCTTAAATGAAACTTGGCTTTTTTTGTGATAGAGGTTCAGTACATTATTTATAGTTTTCAATAATTAAGTCACATGTTGGATCTGAATTCATTTGTGCTTTGAAGCCTCATGGTAAGATTAAATACTTAGGTGCCTTCCCTCTGAACATTTCCCTGTCCAACCTCTTTAAGAGCCAGCTGCTGAGCAAACGTGATCTTTCAATCAGCTGGTTGGATTGGTATGTGGTAGCAGCCTTTGGGGCATAACAAACACAGAAACACTCTGTGGAAAAGTAATAATTTTCTGTTTAGTTTAATAAGCCCTTTTTCCTCATGAGATTTCTTTCAGTTTAAAATCTTTCTGGGAAGATGATGCTTGCCATGCACATTGGCACTACCATGTGCAGTCAGGAGAGTGTTTCCTTTGCAAATGGGGTATACTATAGTATGCAGTGGATTAGGAGTAGCAGGCTTTGCACAGCTGCTCCCACATCTCTCCTGGGCAAGCATAACTTTGCCTCTGAGCTTTCCATAGTGTAATCGCAACATTAGTAACTTCAGGATGTTCCAAAGAGTTAGTAGAGATATATAAGTGTTTATTCTCTCCCAAAGAAGAGGTAAATGGTAAGCAGATAATATGTTTTTCTGCTACAATCACAGTTCAGATTTGACCTGTGAACAGCATAGCAATGACTCTAGGCAACATCATTCAGGATGCGTGGACACAAAAATCCTCTAAGATGAGGTTAGTTAACACAATTATAGTAGAAATTAAGGGAGAGATTTTGAATGCCATATTCATTTGTTAAACTAAATGAAATACTAGAAATTGGGGTGAGACTTCATGTACATAACAGATGAATCATGAGGCCTACAACAGGATTCCTGCATTTTTCTTTAATGCTTGGTACTGTACAGAGTTAGGGTTCTGGAGGAAGTAAACTTTCTGTCCAATCTAGTGTGATTATATAACCATAGAAAAATGTAGGTTTCAGGGGACCTCTAAAAATTTTAATTCAATCCATGCTCAAACTAAGATCAGCTCTGAGATGAGATCAAGTTGCTATAGGGCCTTAACAAAATGAGTGTTGAGGATCATAAAGTATATTGAAAATATTCTCCACAGCCTCTCTGGACTACCTGTTTCTATGCATAAATATCCCCATCTGAGCACAGTCAGGCTTGAACTCCTCTATAACACCTCATGAGCTAGTAGAAAACAGCCATTAGATGCCCCCTAAGCCTTCTCTTCTCCAGGCTAAACATGTCATTTTTGCTAAATCCACTCTGGCAATTCCCAGGCACCTTGTTCTTTGTGTCTCTGGACATGATTTCTAGGAGAATTTGCTCCCTATTTTTTCCAGGGACCGAGACTGAGCTGACCAGCCTTTAGTTCACCACAGTCTCCTCGCTGCCCTTCTTGAAGATGATTGTGACATTTTTTCCAGTCAACAGGAATTTCCTCTGATTGTTGCAGCCTTTTAAAGATAACATAGAACAGTCTGGCAGGGACAATACCCAGACCCTTAGTACACTTGGCTGCACTTCCATGTCATCTCTTCCTATGGCTCTCTGCAAATCCTGTTTATCTGAATCATCTTTTGTTAGGTTTTCTCCTTCCATAGGTAGTTAGTTCCTCAGTCCATTCAGTTTGTATAGAAGGCTCAGGGATCCTGGAGCTCATCAGGAAAACTGAGGAAAAGAAGATGTAAGAGTTAGCCTTACCAGGTGTGCTTCAGGACTCAGCAGCAGAGAGAGGGAGCGAAGAGTTGTCCCGCCCTTGGCTCAATATATGTGAAGATGCTGTGGTTCCAGATGCAGACAGTATCGAGACTGAAGACATTTTGCCATGTACACACACAGACCAATGTAGACAGAGAGTAGTGCCTTTTACTGACACACATCTAACCATGACCAGCACTTGCAGAAACATCAGCAGGGATGGCTCAACCCTGCTTCCCCTTTGGTCCCATCAGGATTGAAGGTTGTTGTTGGAATATGCATACATCAAGGTCTCTCCAGCAGCTGGTCTTGGATATCCACTCTGCCCAGTACTCAGCTCAGAACCTAGTCTTCTCCAGCTGCTGGCCTCCAGACATCTCTTGCTGTTTGTTGGCTAGTCCTATTTGAATTTCGCATAGATTTCACACCAATACACAAAAAGTAGAAAATTCATGCACATGGAAGATAGTTAGAATTAAAATTTAATGAGAATACAGGCTAGACTGACATGATAAGGTACAAGGCTCAGCTAGACAAGAGTACTGACCAACAACCTGCTCACACAAAACCACCTTTCTCTTTTTGCCTTCTATTTTCACATGCTTGCCCCTCCCTGATCCACCTTACAGCCTCCTTTTCCCCATCTTTGGTCCTTTTCATAAACTTTCTGCTGTAGGTTTCACATCTTCCCACAGTTTCTTAAAACTTAGAATAATAAATTTTGCACAGTCCCAAAATTGCCCCTATATTCCATAGAAAGACCTATAACCTTCTAGGCAATAACTGCTTTAGTTTGCATGGCTTTTATGGGAAAGAGTTTCATTTGCTGTTTGATCCTGATAGGTTTCATACTAGGGACAATGATGTAATCTTTGGTGGTAGTCTTAGAAGCAGCCCATTCAGCTCACTCTGATTTCCATTGATTAGATTTTGAATGATTAAGCAACAGTATGTTCTCTGCTTACTAGTGCTCCTCCCATCCTTTCCAGGTCTATGTTGAATCGGCTTAGCCTGTGCCCAGACAACTAAGGAGGAAGTATTTATCTCAGGTATCCATTACCATTAGAATCATAGAATCATAGAATCATTTAGGTTGGAAAAGACCTTCAAGACCATTGAGTCCAACCATCAACCATGCCAACTAAACCATGTTCTAAAGTACCTTGTCTACGTGCTTTTTGAATACCTCCAGAGATGGTGACTCAACCACTTCCCTGAAAGCCTGTTCCAATGTCTGACAAACCTTTCAGTGAAGAAATTTTTCCTAATATCCAATCTAAACCTCCCCTGGCCCAACTTGAGGCCATTTCCTCTCATCCTAACACTAGTTACTTGATAGAAGAGACCAGCACCCACCTCACTACAACCCCTCTTTCAGGTAGTTGTAGAGAGTGATAAGGTCTCCCCTCAGCCTCCTTTTTTCCAGGCTAAACAGCCCCAGCTCCCTCAGCCGCTCCTCATAAGACTTTTCCTCCAGGCCCCTCACCAAATTGGCTGCCCTTCTTTGGACACGCTCCAGCAACTCAATGTCTTTCCTTAGGTCCCCCTCTATTCTTTTGCTGCTGGTATTCCTGTAGAAGCTGTTCTTGTCCTTCACATCTGTCACTATTTTAACTGCAGCTGAGTTGGTTTTGTTAACTTTAAGCCTGGATGCTTGGGCAATGTCTCTGTGCCCCTCCTGGGTAGTTTTTGCATTTGTGCTAACTCAAGAGCTCTCTTCTCATCCAGTCTGTTTTTTGACTATGCCAGACCAATTTAACTGCACATTTGAAAGGAGAGACCTTTCTGATTTGAGGAAGCTGTGCGTAAAGATCAATGAACTCTTCCAAGCTTTTTGTCCTCCAGAGCAGTCTCCCAATGCACATGGACTGCCAGTTTCCTGAACAAGCCTGCTATACTGAAGTGCTGGGTCCATTTTCTGCTACCGTGCTGCTTCATTTATATTAGGATCTTGAACTCCACCACCTCATGGTCACTGTAGACAAGTCTGCTATTGATCATTGACCACTTCTTTCTTATTCATGAGTCGCAGATCCAGCAGGGTGCGACCCTTGGGCTGTGTCTCCAGTACCTGCAGCTAAAAATTCTCTGTGGGCTCCAGAAATCTCCTGGATTATTTATGCCCTGACATGATGCTTTTCTAGCAGATCTTAATTTAACCATCTAGCAGTCTTAATGAATTAGTGCCATTGTTGAAAGTGAAGAAGAAATGGTGTTTTACTTTTAAATGTAAATGTGGTGTAATGTTCCTAAAGAGAATAGGCACAATGTCTCTCTTTATATTCTACTTTAATTTAAAGAAAATATTGTCAATGAGCTTATATTATACATTATTTTGGTTATAGACCTAGCAAGTCCCTTCTCTATCAGCTGTTACATGAGCTTCAGTCTCAGCAGTCTACTTCTAAAATGCAGATTTTTCCCTTCTTATTCTGTTTTAGTTTCAAAAGCAACCTAGCTAAAGAGTAACATTTAAAAGAGATGGAAAAGCAGTCCCAAAGGGCTATCGTGAGTAATGTAGCAATTATTTTCTGTGCTACAATTATATTTTCTGCCCTGAGAGAATGCAACAAAATATTGCTGCTTTAAAAAAAAAAAAAAAAAAAAAAAAAGGAAAGAAAAAAAAAAGAAAGAAGCATTTTTGTACAAGAGGACTATCACTGCAAATATTAACCATTCCATTCCACTAGGAAGTGAATTATAGAACACTCACAATTCTAATTAGCACTCTGTATTTTCAAGACAAGTTCATCCAAATAATTATATTTACAAATGTAAACATGGCCAAAAACCTTCACCCACAAGTTTCCACAAGTTTGTGGAAACTCCTGCATCTAAAAGGCCAATATCCTACTGCTACAAACAGTTGCACCATAAAATTATTTTCTAAAGCTTATCAAATGATAGATTAAATAAAAATATTATCTTTCCTTATGCTGTATCTTTTCAAAAGCTCCAGAGTCAAGATTTTCTGGAAGTTTGAAACCATTCCTCTCAGTTCCAGTTTAAGCATGTTTAGAAATTTTATTCTGGTGCAAGTTCTTTTTATATTTTTCTCTCTCATGTTTACCTTCATTTTTATATTTACAGAGAACATCAATGTTTTGTCTCTACCAATGATATTAGAGGACTTTGTATTCAACAATGTTTCTTTCAGCACAGCTCTGAGCTCTACTACTTCTTTGAGTATCAGTTATTGTCTGCATTCCATCTTTCATAGCTTGATTAGTATTTGCCTCTATGACACTGTAACAAACGCTTTTCATTCTTTGTCCAGAAAATCATGAGCTTTCTAAGCACAAGAGGTGTCCATCTGATACGATCTGCCTTTATTAAAAGAATCTTCCATTTTCCTCCCTGATGCAGTCAAAACAATTGCCTTACAGTTGACTAATAACATGTTATTTCCTTTTATACATATATATATATATATATATATAAAAGCAGTTTCTTTGGATAAGGAATTGCAATTACCAGCACTGTGTTAGAGAAATTATAAATACTGACATATATTTCTCTGAGAGACATATTGAGGTGATTTGTTAACTGTATCCCAAGGGTGCCACATCCCAGTGTTCCAGGCTCTTACATTGAAGGAGTTCCTGAAAATGAATGGGGTCCTTCAGATCCTTCTTACTTTAATTAGGCTTATGTCGTTCAGTCTGTAATCCAGGAAGTCTTAAACTCATTATACATTGGCTACACGTTCCTTGGACTAGCAAGGGACAAAGGTATTTGAAAAGATAATCCAATCCTGAATAAGGTCAGAGAAGGCGGAGCAGGGGGGGGGGGGGAAGTGTAAGGTTTTTGATCAT
>JAOBAS010000027.1:47845605-47863764 GCA_025311575.1 Elanoides forficatus
GGAAGTGAGTGAGCGGCTGCGTGGTGTTTGGTTGCTGGCTGGGGTTAAACCATGACATCCACCCTTCTGGAATCAAGGACGAGCCATGAAGCTTCATGTGAGAGCAGCCCCAGGAACCCACACTGCTTTTCTCCCAGACAACTACCCAGGCAGAAATTCTTTCTCACTTTTTCTCTCCATTCTCTGACCTGATCAATCCTGAGTTCTTTTCTGTAAACTGAAGAAAATTCAACAGGATCTTAACCTCCCCCTTGATCTTAATAGGTTCCTTGTTAGGGAATATGTTGCAATGAGGAAAAGCTGTGTGTTTGAAGTTATTCAGGCATAAGGGTTTGTTCTAGGTGCATCCTCTAAAAAGAGGTTGATCTGTTTGCACTTTAAAATAAACAGTAAATGTTGCTGTATTTTCTCAGCAGCTGAACAAGAATTTCTTTATGCTTTCTCTGAGAGCCACCGGATTAAACTGCTTAGAGTTGTTGCATCCTGCTTCCAGATCCTCTTTTAGCTTAGGTGGTAGAATCTGAGATGTTTCTGGGCTGGTAGATTTTGACCTCTGCATTAACAAGCTGTACAGCCAGAGGGAACACAGCCACAGCAAGTCTGGGGTTGACACCAAGCTAGTGGAAGCCGTCATTACCCTGGAAGTTGGGGCCACTGCTCAGAGGGCTCTTGCCAAGCTAGAGAGATGGGCTGACAGAAAACTCATGATGTCCAACAAGAACAAATGCAGGACCTTACCCTTGGGAGACGTAAGGCACAGTGTCTGATTTAACAGTTCCCAGTAGAAGGGACATGTTAACAGACTGGAGCAAGCGCAGCAAGGAGCTCTTAGTATGGTTAGGGTTTGGAGCAAAAAGGTATCGGGAAAAAATGAGTTGGTTTAGGTTGGAGAAGCAAAGGCTGTGAAGGCATCTAGCGACTGCCTTCAACAACCTAATGGAGCCAGACTCTGCTCAAAACTGTACAATGAAAGGACAAGAGGCAATTGTCACAGATGTGAAAGGGAAATTTCTGAGAGACATAAGGAAAAAAAAACTTTATGATGGATGTGGATATCCACAGAACAGGCTGCCCAGAGAGGCTGTGGGGACTCTGTTCATGGAGACATTCAGATCTCAGCTTTTCACAGACCTGAACAACCTGATCTAACTTCAAATTTATATGTGCACAGGGTAGGTGGAACCTCCAGAGGGTCTTTGCACCTTAATTTTTTTCATATTTCTGTATGTATATACAAAACTTACATCACTCTGGAAGCCTGAACTTCCTTGGAGTCCAGATAACCTACTTAAGTAGGAGCTTTGTAGACCATAATGTTGTTATTTTACTACTGCAGACCTACCTTAAGTCCAGATCCCATGACTCTCAGATCACTTATCCATCCACCCTGGTTCTAAGAACTGCATGACACATCAGCAAATGCACTGAGGAACAATCTAAAACAAATGGATACCCTGATGCTTCTACACATTGTGCTCTGTTGGCTTCCCTTCTGGTAGGGCAGATTGGGCTGACAGTTTCTTTGTATCAGTAGACCAACAATCAGCTTAGAATCTCAGACTTTTGCTGTTTTCCTTTCTCCCTCAAAAATAACTTGGCCTGATGAAAATTCAATCTGTTTTTAACAGCAAGGAAATATTTAACAGCAATAAAAACTGAGGGCTTATAATGGGTCTTGGCAGGTAAGTGAAGGAAGAAGAAAGTTTTGAAATAATTTTCAAGGGTAATTCAATTCCAGAACTTGATTGGGGATCACAGTCTATTGTCTGAGGTTAGTATTTATTCCTTAAGGTCTTCCAGTTCACTGCTGAAGTAAATGCTAGGAAATGGAACAACTGTCAAAGTACCCCAGCTTTAAGGCCCACATTGCTAATCACAACACCCATGCCCCAAGGCCTTGAACCTGTAAGTTCTTGTTCAACAAGGACAGCAGGTGGGAGGGGAAGCTGTACATGAACACAAGTAAGATTAAGCGCTAGATTTATTTCTCTGCACGGAGTGGAAGTGAAATGTCAGTTTTCCACAAAACTGCTTTCTTATTTGCAAGAATGGGAAGGAAGAAAGGGCTATTGTTCGCCAAAGAATGTCAGATCTGACAAATTAGTGTGCCACATCCACAGCCGGTTTATGCTGATTTACACCTACTAAGGGTCTGGCCTGTGTGCTGAAATATAAAACTCAGCTCGGTAATGAGACATTTACTCATGTGGTCCTGTGAGCCCCATTACAGGTATTCAGGAATCAATTGGTGGCTGCACAGCTCAGGTTCCTTTCCACTCTCTGTCCTGCTTTTTTGCCTCATGTTTTCATATGAAACAACTGGCATCTGCCCAGAATGAAGGATCAGCTTGCTAAATCCATTGTGTATGTTTTTGTTCACTTGCCAGAAAAAGCTTCGTGATCTTCTGGATTGATCTGGGTATAGAAAGCTTCATTTGCTAAGCAAAAGCAAAGCGAAATAATACAAATGTTATCTGGCTACTGTCTCAGGGAACATTTTTACTGATTTGGAAAATCTGGCTCTGTTTTTTAATGCAAATTTTCATTTTGTTCATTGCATTGGGAATTTTATAGAGGTACATACATTGTTCCCTTTGTGGCTTCAGTGAATTTCATGGGCAATTATTGCTGTTCTGTGGGTGACTTTGGCACCTGTTGTTTAGGTTTATTTGAGTTCCTCCCCATCAATCAAATGTAGTGCTGGTGTAACTAGATCCAACTTCAGTGAAACCCTTAACTTTAAATGATTTAGTGATATGCAACAAAGCATGCTTGCAATTATTCCTGGTAAGGGCTGATTTTAAGAAAGATTCATGTACTTTAAGTTAGTGCCCAAAGGAACACTGTTTATCAATGATATCCTAAGAAAGATGTTTTAAGGGACCTCCCAGGGGACTCTACCATTTTCCATGGGGAAGCCTGAGCACTCAATCTTCTGTAGGCACCTAATTCTATACATGCCATAGTATCTATACCTCACAAATTCTGCTTCAAGTTAAGAAACTGTTCATAGCATCAGTACCAGGAATTGCATTGGCTGAACATTCATGAAAATTCGTACTAATCACTGGTACCTGATATATGCAGGTATTAAAATACCTACAAAAGCTAAGTTGCACATGAAATAAGTCCGAAAAGAAGCCTTGGAATGTTTTTATAAATCTTTTATGTCAAGAAGAAGAGATGAATCTTGAGATTGGATATGAGGACAATTCTTCAGTTAATTAGCCACAGAAAGCATATCATTTAATTATAATGTAACTGTTTTATGGAATTTGCTGGTTTACATCAGAACCTATTGAAACAAAAGTCTAGGAAAATGAAATTTGCCAAGATTATAAAGTAACCAGGGGCCCTTCCAGATCAAACTCTCAGAAGTGAATTAACTTCAGCACTAGGCTTTTTTAAGAGCATTTGTTACACAGCAAGACATGTTCCTTCGCAGTGATGCTTCCATGGGGTGGAGGAAATAGCTAAAGGCTCTCATTTGATTGTGATTTGTCAACAGAAACTCCAGTTTTTCACCTATCTGTTGAAGAATTTTTCTCAGTGGTGATGGAAAATCAACGCACTTCCTGGAAGGCAGGATTTGATTTCACAACTTTGAAAACAAAACAAAACAAAACACATGTTTATAAGGGAAGAAGATGTCCACAACCAAACACATTCAGTGATTTCCCATAGTTGGATTTTCTCTCTACAATTTAATTTTATGACACATCCTAGGCTAGAGGTCTCTTCCCAGATCTGGAGTGTTCTCTGGTGCTACTCTGCCCTTTCCTCCCATGTAGGAAACACCAGTGGAGTAAGAAGGCATAGAATAATGTGAGGAGAAAGTGGAAGGAAGGGAAGAAGGGATTACGAGAGGAAGGGAGGATGGGAAGGATGGAGGGAAGGAAGCAAGAATCAAGGAAGGAAGCAAGTCTTGGCTATTTCTCAGTTCAGTTTCTTCCATTCTTTCTCCAACATGTGGAAGGAGGCTGTGACAGTACACTTCAGCCTAGTTCATGGGTGCTGCAGTGCATCCCCACCACCCAAATCTTTACTATGGCTCAGGGCATGCCCACTAGCACAGAAGGTCCACAGAGGTGTGGCAGTTCTGGGAAGTTTGGGACATTTTTCACATTTTGGCAGAACTACAGAGAAATGACAAACCTTGTATACTCCCCCTGTGCCCTTGCAGGAGAGTGACTGGAATGAGTCCCCAGGGGCAAGTGCAGAGTTCATTTCAAAAGAAACGACCTTCTTTCTGTTCTTACTCTCATGCATCACTTAAAAAAAAAAAAGCAATACTGAGCCTAAAAAGAGACTTGTCCTTCCATTCACTGCATTAATTTTGACTTCTTGGTTTTTTTGGGGTTTTTTTGTTTTTTTTTTTTTTTTTAATTTTATTTTATTTTTATAGTTTGTGGCCTTGCATGCTCTTAAGGAGACTTTTCTTTAGTGATTCAAGGACAAATACTTTCCCTTTGGGTCTGTTTGAAGTTTGGACTCCTCATTTCTGTCAAAGAAATTGTATAAGTTCTCCAAGAAGATACAGCAAATATTTTTATGTCTTTGGGATGTGGGGATGGTATCTTTAGCAAAAATTCTCTGATTTGGGGAACACTATCATTTTGTATCCTCTACCTCCCGAGGCAGGCAGGAAGAGTGAATTGAGGAATGTGACTTTTTTTCTATGTAAAACTCAGTGTCGTCTGTGGAGAAATATCTAGAAAAATGACATTACCATTTCATCACCAGCAAAAAACTACAATGTATGTAGCTTTGGTGATGTGCTCCAGAGCAGTAGGAAATGAAAATGAAACCCTTTTCTATATAACTTTTCTTTCAGGATAATGAGAAAAAGATACATTTAATTATTGCCCATAGTCAGTAAGGACGCTTGTAGAAAAGCAAGACAAGTAGGTTCATCACTGAGAGTCTTCCATTTCTCAAATTAAAGTCCTGAAACTGGCATATTCAGCACTTTGAGACTGCTTTCTCTCTATCTTTTTGTCTATTCTTTTTCAAAAATTAGCCCTTGGGCTTAAGAACATATCATTGGGAGTACTGTATACCCACATATTGTTTTAGTTTGGCCAAAAAAGAGAAGGGGATAAAAAAAAAAAAAGGGGGTTTCAGCAAAATATATGCAATAAGCTCTACTCCTGAGGGTGCATCCATTTTGAATCATTGCTCAATAGTAATTAATTGCCGCTTGATATTTCCACAAAGCCATAATACCATCTATTTTCTGCCACTGCTAATCCTGCCACTAAACCCTGTATTACAGAGTGCTGACCTCAGTAATAAAATATTGTTATCACCATTCTTTGTACTAAGTGACAGAAAATTAGAATTTAACAGGTATGTGCAAAACTTGGGATTTTATCCTCTGTTTATAGAGGACTATGGTCAATTTTTCTTGGTGACTGTCAATTAGTCTGTCGTGCTGCTGTAGTTTATGAATGATAGGTTTAGGTTTCTTGGCTCCTTTTCCAAATTTAAAAACAAAAAATAAAAACTCTTGACCTTATAACATTGTGTCTGAGTTCCAGTAAGTCACCTGGCATGTTATTTCAAGCTGTTGCTGTTATCACTGTACTCAGAAAAAAAAATTATGTTTGGCTAAAACACAATTTTCAGAATGGCATCCAGGCTCATTTAGAAAACCCAACAGATGGGTTGTGTTAGTAACCTTAATTTAAGGACCTTGTTATTGCTTAAGCTTAAAACAACTGTTTAACCATTCCTCCTAAAAAAAGTATGGAATTCAATTTCAGAAATACAGGTGCCTAGCACCATTTAATATGTCTCAGGTCATCCAAGGTTTCTACATGTGAATGATGGGAAAGAAAAAGGACCCATGGAGTGACAGCGGGACGCCAGGCAGGATATTCCCTCATATGTACATGGGCATTAAACATCTGCATGTTTTTTTCTCAATTCTGACTTCAGTGTCTCTCAAATGGGAAAGATGAGATGATGCCTTAGAGAACAGCAGAAGATCCTGACCACCACACTTAGGCAGACATAATTTCCCTCCAGAGATCTTCACTCTGTTGTCCTTCACTGTGTCTATCAGAAATGCAAACACACACATTAGGATGCCAGGTTCAACAGGAGCTTAACATTTGGGTAGAAATGAGAAGGCTAAATGAACTGTGTTGGATCCTTCTCACAAAAAAATAACTACCTTAATAGTGTGTTCCAAATATGATTCACCTCCACTATTAAAAAAAAAAAGAAGTGTATTTTATTTATCATTTGAATTTGCCTGTTGTTACTATCTAGCAGTTTGTTCTCATTATGGATTTAACATCTAAACAGAAGAGCCCTTTGTTTCCCGGTATTTTTGTCAGTGACACACATTAATCAAGTTCTCAAATACCTTTTAGATAAACTAAGTAGGATGTACTTTTAAGTTGTTGTTTTTCCTAGGGCATTTTCTCTGACCCTTTAATACTTTGAGTAGGGTTTTTTGGTGTTCTTTCAAACTCTTCAAAATCCTTTACAAATTGCAGATCCCAGATTTCGACATAATATCAGGCTAACTTCTTGGGCAGCAGAGGAGGAGGTGCTGATCTCCTCTCTTTGGTAACCAGTGATAGAACACAAGGAAATGGGATGAAGCTGCATCAGGGGAAGTTCAGATTGGACATATTAGGGAAAGTTTCTTCATGGAGAGGGTGGCCAGTCACTGGAAGAGGCTCCCCAGGGAAGTGGTCATGGCACTAAGCCTGTCACAGTTCAAGGAGTGTCTGGACAACGGTCTTAGTCATATGGTTTAGTTTTAGGTAGTCCTGCAAGGAGCAGAGATTTGGACCCAATGATCCTTATGGGTCACTTCCAACTTGAGATATTCTATGATTCTATGTATAAAAATCACTATTTGGCTTATTTGCATATCTATTCTTACTTTCACAGGGGTTTTTGTACCTCTTTTTCCTATATCATTTCAAGGAAGGCTGATATTGAGCTTTTGATGTTGAATAAGCCTTTTAAGTGCCATTGCTTTCAAGGGAGGAAACCCTTGTTCTTCATTCTTTAAGGCTGCGTGACCCTCGCAGCTTTTTTCCCCAGATGTGTAATTTTTCATTAGGCTTTATAAAATAGATTAAACTAGCCTTGTAGCTTAGTATTACTGTTCGTTCTTATCTTTATTACACCTTTTTTTTTTGAGTTATCCAATAATTTTACATTTACTTCAGATCTTTAATTCTGATGTTGAATAACTATCCAAGTTTTGATCTTTACCCAGTGCTGCAAACACGAAATTCAGCATGACCTGGATGTTGACTTATTAAAATGTCAGATGGATATTCTTGATCTTTTTAACACACACATTATGATTTGTATGCTGATATTTTCAGTTGAAATATCATGTTGGGTTAAGTGAAATGTCTATGCATATTAGATTAAGGCAGATACCTTTACCAGTAAGGCTTGCTATCAGAGTAAGACTTTGGCGGGGAGGAATGATAAAGAATTTGTTTACTTGCATTTGTGGCTTATGGTAAGGCTAAAATATCTGAGAATTCAGATAACTAGCATGTACTGTTTCTTGACTGCAAACTTGCAGTTTCATCAGCATCTCTGATAATTTTTCGTCCCAATTATCATTGATGCTCTTCATCATAAATTTATCTTTCCTTTTATTTATATTCCCAAGTTTACTTCCTTGGGATAAACTATCCCTTTTGGAATTTTGGATCATCTTTTGTTTAGAACACATTCTAAATATGAGATCTTGATCACTGATTCTTAGTTAGCTATCAGCTTCTAGTCTAGTGGATTAATCTTTATCAATAATGATGACAAAAAAAAAAAGAATATTTTAGTTACACAGAGGAGGAAGAATGAGGTTAAATGACTCACTCAAGACTATTCAGAAATTCTTTGTCAGAGACAGCATAGCACAAATCTTCTCAATCTTAAATTAGTGCCTTCAACAAAAGACTATCCTGTCAAACACATAACGTTGGTCCCACATTTATCTGAGGCCCCTGTCTGTTTCACACATGAACAGATGGCAAATAGAACTTTTCCATGTGAAATCTTATTCCCCAGGTGCTATAGCTGCAAAAAATTATATTAAAAATATTCATAATAATTAGAAGATGATGTTATAGTACACCAAACACTCGTAAAGTCTATTACAAGCTGCATTTTTTTTTTACTAGTCACTAGTATATTATCACAAAATAGTATGGGAATTTTTAATTACCGATTGGAACGACAGCAAACATTTAGTTATTCATGTTTTATTTAATAAAAATTCATGAAAGGTCTAACTGCAGTTAAGTGAGGTGCACATGATAACATGCACAGTGATCTTGTTTGTGATAACATATTAGTAAACAAATATTTCTGTAAATGTCATTAATACTTGGAGTGTTGCATGGGGATTGCAGGGTCCAAACCTACAATGACCTCTTCTTTTTGCAGAGCAAAATAACCAGTATATTTCAGTACTTTGGTTAGTATGCAAGAAGGATGAGGGTTTACTGGGAGTCTTGTGGAAGACATTGTATTGAAGGAGTTAGTTATCTTGAGCAAACTCTGACAGCTATGGTGGGCCTTGTGCTAAGGCTTGAGATACCCATAGATTAGCTTGAGCGGCCGTAGTGTAACACTAGACATAAAAATAAAGGGGAACATGCTGGATGGCTCTAGGTATGAACTGTTCCTGGATACAGTTCCTAGACACATGTAGCTAGGTATGTTCTGGTGGGCATAAAAAAATACTTGTCAAAACAAAAGTATAGTTTTGTTTGTGGCACTAGATATAAGAAGCCACGGTAGTGAGGGGGTGGTGAACCTGTCCATGGACGGGATCTGCACAGCATGCTATAGCTGTTCATCTGGGATCTGTCCGATGCTGCGTGGGAGTGGGGTTCCCAACATCTGGAGGAACATAAGATTTATTCACTATCTATATTTCTCTTCCTAATAGTTATCATGTTATTATTGCTATTGTTATTACAGCAGTTTTGTTACAACACTTGCTGCTGTGCCTTCCTTACTGAGATCTGGAAAGAGCCCTGCACCCCTCCTGGTGCAGAAGAGAGGGCTAAGGAGAAACAGTAAGACTTGCACAATCTCCACACATTGAAATTCACATTTCTCCTGCTTTACCTTTTGTAAGGAAAATGTAACTGTATTGCAAAAATAGACCATCTTAGGATGTGTCTCTGACTTCTTGCCCATTGACAATGTCTTAGTTCACCAGAAACAGGTCAGTGCTGCAGGCCCATTGTATTTCAGTTCTTTAACTCTGCAATACTATGTACACGCAAGTGCATTATTTTAGTTATGAACTATGTTTCCTAGCAAATCTCCACTGCACAATGGAAACAGAGTATAGTGCCAGGAACAGCTGTAGTGTAAAAGTTCCAGCTATCATGTTGGCCATCAAACTAGAATTTTGAAACACCAGATGAGGCAGTACAGTCTCTTACAAAAAGTGCGGAGAAAATCATTTTAGCTGGGACAGGTGTATTTTTTGTGTTGTCTAAATAAGTCAGTTTTAGAACAGTTGTAGCTTGTGGTGTGCTACAAGAAGTAGTGAGACAGTTGCTAGTCTCGAAAGCATCTAACTTTTTTTGCTTTTAGGAAAGAGAAAATGATGCTGTTGTTTACAAAGTCTCAAGTCCAGTGTGACTAATTTAACATCTAACTGAGACATGGGTAAGCCTCATACGCAGTGTTCTAAATATGTGCAGTAGTGAGAGAAGGGAGGGTGGTGTTAATAGAAGAAATTGGTGGGAACTGAACCAGTCCCCCTAAATGAAATATTTTAACCCCATAAATAGTCAGTGGTGAGCAATAAAGTGTCTCTCACAGCCTGCTTGGCAAATTAGGTCCCTGGACTAAAAATACTTGTGGATACAGTTGGAGGTTTACCTGTCTGCAGAGAATTTGAGCAAAATGTTGTGAACTAAGCCAGAATCAGCAGGTCAAGATGTAGAAACATCTGTAAAATAATAAAGGAAGTAAAAAGTAGCGTGATGGAGATGGGGCGAGGTGGAGGTGGGGGGGGGAATAGAAAGAAAAAGAGCGGAATAGAATAAAATACTTCACAAAAATATACACATCAATCAACAAAAAAATCTCTTTTGAACCCCCAAGCACATAGGGAACTGTTGTCTGGGGCATATTGTTCACTATAGACATTACAGAAATTTACAGTGATTTTTTAATAATATATATTATGCAACCATTTTTTCTATTCTGTTATTTATTATAATTTATTTGTATTTTGAAAGCATTAATAATATACATATAAAATATTTGTCTATAAGTTTCTATGTAGGGAACTCACCCTTGTTCCAGTTAATGGAACTTTGCACTGAAAAATCACTACATAAATTCCGATTAAGGACTACTCTAACCACTAGGTTAGATATTCATATCCACACTTTGCTTTCATTTCCTGTCAGAATATAGAAATGTCTGTAAATTAAAACTAAAGAAATAATATAATAAAATTAAATGCATTAAAATGAAAAATAAAAGAAATGTGTATTTCTGCTTAGCAAAACAGCTTCCATGATGGGATATCCTGTCCTGGATCTGAGCATAATATTAAGGATCTCTTTTTTTCCATCTTCTTTAGAATTGCTCTAAATTCTATGTTCTATTGAGAGATAGCAGGCACTTCCCTCCCTTCTCTTTATATTTCATTCTTTCTCTGTCTTCTGTAGAAAACCTTCTATCTAGTGCTCAGTGTGTTATAAGTCTTGTGGAGTGCTTAAAGATGACCTCCTGGCTAAAGTCCCTCTGCAAAGACAGACAAATATTTAGTTTGTGGTTCCATATCTTGGCATGAAAATTCTCCAACCTGTCAAGATGAGGAAACCCTGGCCACATGCCACAGCTTAGAGCAGGACACAGGCCAGGGACAGACCCACCTATGTGATTACAACAGCATTGTGTGATACAGTAGAGCACATCAATCCAGCTAGCAGCAGTGGAAGTTAAAGAAAGACACTTTTGTTTTTGTTTCCCCTCCACCCTAATTATTTTATGTCCACAAGCTGGGATTTAATGTCATCTATTTTAAGAATCACATGGGAGGTCTGGATTAGGTTTGGAGGGTCATTTCGGAGGGCAGTTTGGGACCCTGCGATCATAGGATAATTCAAGTTGGAAGGGACCTCAGGAAGTCTCTAGTCAAAAATCCTGCTCAAAGCAGGGGCAGTTACAGGGTCAGACCAAGTTGCTCAGGTCATTGTCAGATTCAGTCTTGAAAATACTACAATATCTAAATGCTAGCTGACTTTTTTGTCTTCCTTTTTTTTCCCCCATCCTTTTCTTTTCTCTCTTTTTTTTTTTTTTTTCTTATGTTCAAATTCCTTTCTTTGATTCAGCAGCCATAATATGCAGGGTTGCTTGCACAAAAGAGTGTAGTCAGATATATGTTTATTATGTCCACACTCTGAGCCAGCTAGATGTGAAGTGTGAACAATCTTAAAACTATGCAATTGTATTAACTCCGGGCTGAGTCTCACTAAGTACTTTTAACCTTTCTACAACATCTTCTTTGCCCACAACATCCAGTGTTGCTGTTCCCTAAATAATGTTGAATAAGATCAAGTGAGCTGTTGCATACAAGCTCATTGCACATAAACTTCTTTCATACAGAAAATAACTAGAAAAGCACATGGGGCCAATTCAGAGCAAAGCATCAGTGGTTTTGTCTCTCCTGAGCCTTCTAGAAATCCTTCAAGATGCTTGGAGTTTGCCCTATCCTATGCAGTTGTACACCTCCTGCTTGGTGAAACTTCATTCAAATCCCGGACATCCCCACCACATCAGGCAATACCTGCAAGTTCTAGCATTATTTCAAAATTCATCCCAAAAATTGGGATCATACTTATTGGTTTCTGAGAGTCAGAAATGATCTGCAGGGTGTAGATGACCAACATTTTTGATTCAAAGACTGAGTATACAGTCCAATTTCAAGAAGCAGGATATCTCCTCGGTTTGTCTTATTCCAGATCATGTACAGCCAAGCCTCTTGTTTATCATTGATAGGATGTTCCCCTCCTCTGTCCCCTGTGGCTGGTCAAAGATGAGATCAGCCACTCCAGCTCATCTTCTATGTTTAGAAAAGGCGAACAAAGGCAAAGAGGAAAGGAAAACTATAAACATAATATATCTTGGATAAGAAGGTGTATTTTAGCTGAGTGGCCATGACAAGAAAATAGACTGAAGCATTTAACGATGCAGCACATTGTTAAAAAGCACTTGTAAATACATGGTTATGCATCTTAGATGATTTTGAGCAATTAATTTAGCTGTTAGGCATAGTTTTCCTGATTTAATCAAATATATTGAATAAACACAATGTCTGTAAGTAATTCCTTTCTTTTTTTCCCCGGGTTTGTGTTTATATTTTTTTTTTTCCCCATTGCATTGAATTTATCTAAGACAACTGTACCTTTAAATATATAATTACTTTCTTTCTGCTGCTACAGAGCTTTCCTTGGGGGAAAGGTATCAGAAGAACAGTTATCCGCACCTCGGATGAAGTGGAAAATTTAGTTGTAAGTGGCATTTACTGCTCTCTTCAGTAGCAATAATCCAACCATTGAAATGTTACTAAGATTGCTTCTTTTGACCCTTTTTAACAAGATCACAGCTTTCACCATTTCAAGTACCCTTATCAACCAGACCCAGCAGTGGCTTCAGGAAAGGCATTACCTGATGTGGGAAGCTTTAAGGTGTCAGAGAGAGTCAATCAGCTTCAGTACTAAGCAATTCTTATCAGAAATCCTTTGCTCTTTACTTTGTACAATTCTTCCCTTCCTTATTGACGTGGGGGCTGTAAGGTTGGTTGAAGAAAGAACTTTGTGAGTAATGTACAGGCTTTTTCTCTACATAAGTGTCTTTTACAAAACATCAGCTTATTAAGGCAGTTACTACAGTGTATGCATTGGAAGTGATGTAAGTGAAAAGCCTTCAGAGATGAGGTCTACCAAACACTAGGCAAACTTTAAGGCAGTCAGAGTAAAAATCAGCAGGTCCCATCATGGTCTGTACAAGATTTCTACTGTGGCACCAAACTCAGAGAAAATTGCCTCTCTCTTCTCATCTTCTCAGTTGCAGTACACCTCTAAGTTCAGGGGAAAGATAAGTTGATATTGTGATCTACATCAGCAGGTAAAGGTACTCCATGATGGAAGATAACCTTTGTTAACATCAAAAATTAGGGATTGGAAAAGAAGCAGGTGTTGCAATTAGCTTTTTGGGATAATTAGGCAATACTTTCAAAGTTCAAAATCATGGGGGCTTTTGGACCTCCAAAGCTAGTAAGAAATAGAAAGAGGACTTAGGGAAATTTAACTTGAACTTTCTATTCTATGAAGATATCAAAGGAACTGCTTGCTCATTTTTGGTGTGTTAGGAAAAGAAAGGAAGCAGAAGAGGTTGGGTTCCTCTGTCTTCATATTTTTCTAAGTGTCACCACTGTATTTGCTTTCTGTGGTGTATATCTTGCAACTTTTACATGGATTAAATAATTTTAGATTCAATTGCAAAATATTTCAAGATCTATTGCCAAAAAAATGTTGGAGAAAAACTAAATATCCTTATCATACTAATGTGATAATTATTGATCATTAAATTGCTGATTATTTAGAAATTGGAGGGTTTTTAAAAACTTAAACAAACAATAACAAGCAAATTCACATCTAACTGAAGTATTCTTGCATCATGTGCATGGTCCACTTGTACGTTTCTTATGAGTAATGGGAACTCATATGAGTAAGTTTTGTAGCATGAAAAATGTTATTATTGAAATCTACTAATAAATTCAACAATTTTGTGAGGATCTGGTATATTCTCCATCCTTTGAAGCTTTTTGATGCACTGCGAATGCCATTCCACATAAATGGCAAGCAGTAATCAGGGGAATTGATGCAGAAATCATGGAATAAAGTTAAAAAGCCTAGGGATGTCAAACTTAAGGCCTGTCTAAGCCCACAAGAATCACTATTGTTGTGAAGATCCACTAGAAAGCAATGCTGCAAATGTCATACTCAACTACCTTTGATTCTTGGGACTGAGTGACTATATGTTCTAGCTTTGCTGAAAAGGACCCGGGGGTCCTGGTGCACACCAAGTAAAACATGAGCCAATAATGTGCCCTTGCGACAAAGGATTGTGTTCTGTAACGTGAACCTGGCATTGCAAGCCTGCATGCAAGAATTGTGTATTACTTCCTATTTTCCTGATTCTATCTATAGAGTTTTTGAGTGCTCAATACAGCAACATCCAAAGGATTTGTTTACACATTCAGTAAAGATCAACATCTTTTCAATATGCCTAGAATAGCTTAATGAGTGTCCTGAAAACCTTATGCAAGATGAAAAATTGATTGGATGTGATTCATGTTTGAGACCACCTATGAACTCATTGATTTTTGTTGGATGTCAACTTTACAAAACGTTTCTTAGAAGTTTTCATCTCTGAAACAGCTGCAGTGAAATTAAAAGCCCACCTGAGTCAATAAAAAAGCTTTGATATCCTTCTAGTGTTGAAAAATTTCAGCAAGTGTACAAATTTTGTAAAAGGTATAGCACATTAGTATCCATTGCTCCCCTCCTTCAAAGCATGCATTTCCTATTGAATGTTAGATGAGTTCATGGCACCATTCAAAAAAAAAGATAAAGGAAAGGGGAGACTTCAGGTTTCACTTGCAGTAGAGATTAAAGCACTTTCTTGGTAAGGGGAACTAGTGATCTCTATCCAGGTTCTCCTATACAGTGTTGGAGGAAAGGTGTGATTCCCAACTCATACTTTTCAGAAGACAGAAATTTTAGCAATGTTCTCTAAGGGAAGCAGGCTTTTAACTTCCAAATAGCTTGGTCCTCTCAAGATTCATAAACTGATACTTTTCCTGAAATTAAACAGCTAAAACCTTTGCTAAAAAAAAGGAGAGAAAGGAGAAAGATAGTAATTTCCTACAGAAAATAGCTAGATGAGAAAATAACTCTCTGCCTTTTAGTCAAGTAGTTAAAATAGCCTTCTAGAAATGGAAAAGATTAAGTTCTGTCTTTCTTTCTGTCTAAGCTATAGCAAACCTACCCTTCTCTAAGTAAAACCACTAACAATTAGAGTACAAGAGGTCTGAGTGTATGTTGTTCCCATTTGCCTCCTGTTGAAAACATTCAATTTTGTAAAAATATATAGAATAAATAAATCAACAAATAATAACCTTTAGCTACTTCAGCCAATCTTCTGTTCTAAATTATTGCTGTTATGGTTTCCTACAGTCTCAGCTGATGAATAATTATTGACTTACAAAAACTGAAAGAGCTTCAACAAAAAATGATAGGAAAGTCTGGTATCTGAATGACCATGTGTGGTCTCACATGACATTTCATAGGCTGAGTGCAAATACTTTCAGGCAAAGCTCAGGATCGTATTTGTCTTTATGACGTTCACTGCCATTAAATTAGAGACTCAGTCTCCTGTTGTTTTGCATGTAGACCAATTTATGCTTGACTCTTTAAACATGGCTAGATGTTATGAAAGTAACACCTGAGCATATTCCCTGATCAAATGGTCTATGTGTTCAGTTGAGATACTGGAGATTGGGATGCAAAATCCCTGATTTAAATCAGAGGGCAGAGTTGATTCAAGGTTTCATATATTCCAGATGACTATTTTTAATTACTGAGTGAAAGATAAGGACACACACCACTGTGTTGATCAAAAAGTTGTCTAGTTGAATTATCTGCTTCACCAGGATGGTAAATTGTAGGGAAAAAGATGCACCAAAATTCCTAGACACATCATCCTGCTGATAGTATCTGGAATTAACCATCTTAGATGGTTTTCAAGGCCGGTATTATGGATTTTATAGATTATACTCTTAAAAGCCTAGAGAGGTGATAACACTAGGCTGTAGATACTGTCCTCTGACAAACCACTAAAATTAAACACTGCAGTACAGACCTTAAGTCCCCTTTGAAGTTAACCCAGAGGTCCCACTGTAGGTATAGAATCTCTCTCTTCCATAATTAAATGTCTAGCACAATGGTACAAGATAAGTCAAGGTCAGGATGAAGTTCAGTTGAGAAAAGAAGAGAAAAAGAATGTGACTATGAGAATAACTAGATTAAGGCATATTTAAATATACCTAATAACTTCTCAACTGCTTTTTCTTCCTGGCAACAGAAATGGGCCTGACACCAAAAACTGGTTTGAATGGGTTGAAAGGTTTCTGCGCATACATGTGATGGTTCCAAATTAAGTTATTCTGATTTATATATAAAGTCACCTGTCCGTAATGACCTGCCATCAGAATAGTCTAAGTAGATATGTAACCATGAGCTGCCTGTGTACATCTGGGCTATATGTAGGGATATCATACTACTATTTATGTCAGTGTCTTTATACTTTACTCACTGCCTTAACCCTTTTGAGCATTATATCTTAGACTCAGTTTGGTGTGAAAGGTTCTTCCTTCCCATCATCACTGTATCCAGTGAATAAGAATGTTTAGAAATACCTTTAGATGGACAAGATTTTAGAAAAAGCACAAAGACTAAATATGTATGGCTTTTTGTGTGAAATATAAGATATTCCAGAAGACATGATTAAAACAAAACAAAACAAACAAAAAATAATAAAACCCCAAAACAAACTAACAAACAAAAAAAGCTTCCTGAAAATCAGGAAACTTTCATTAGCTCAAATTTGAGACCCTAGATCCATTGTCACTAACAAAGGCTAGAATTGATCATTTTTATATGAAGGTCTAATACAAAGAATACAGAAAACATTGTGTTTTCAGCTTTATTTTTGTCTGTAAAATGGGGAAGAAACTGGAGGGAACTAAAAAAAAAAATAAAAAAAATGCTGTGAACTGATCAAAACATACGCCCCAGGTCTTCAACTGGAGTCAATTAACTCCAAGTGATTATTTTCCTTAGCTGGTACACATTTAAAAGCCATCTTCATTTTCCCACCACTACTAATAGAATTCTTCCAATTTCATCTACGTTTCTCACAACCTGTTACAGCATTTCCTTGAAATGCATAAAGCATGAGGTCATATTCCCCACACTCTGCTTCCCAACAGGATGTCCTCTGAGCACATCAGCTCTGTTAATATGATTAGCAATGCATGGTTAGTCTGTGCAGCAGCACTTACTCAGAGAAAAAAGAAAAATCTAGTCTTCCTTATTGTTGCCTGTGAGTATTCAAGCCCAGTGTACCCATTTGTTTTCCGTCTGCATCACCAGTTTAATTTTTGAGTGAAGGAAACATTTCAAATTGGGTACAAGATGTGCAGGTTCAGTTGTGGATGTGTTCATCTTTGATTTAGCCTCTTCTTTTTTTGTGTTTTTTTTTTCTTTCCCCCCCTAGTCTGTTTTGAAAGAAACAGCTGCTGTGTGATTCTCTCACTGATAAGGAGAAAATGCTGTAAGAGAAAGGTAAATCATATAATCCCACTTAAGTCAAAAGTGAGCTGCAATTGCTGGTCAATGAGCAAAAAAGAGGAGTGCTTTTTTGAGGGGCAAACTCTTCCTCCCTTTCTCATGCTATATAGTATGTAAATCCAAATCCATTTACTGCACTACAGAAGATATCAGGAGGGTATTTAACTGACACAAGAGATGAGGGTACTTTTTTCTCCATGCTTTACTGACAGCACCAGTCAAGTACATTATTTAAAATCCAGGTCAGACAATGTGGATTTGACTGCAGGTGAACACATGACTCTGTATTTCCCCGTCCTCAGTGTAATGTGTTAAGCCTCAGATGGGTTAAAAGAAAAAAAACACAACGACCTCAATTCAGTCTTTATCTGTTATCAGCTAGTAACCCTTCAGCTAGGGTCGCTGGGTGAGTGCCTTGTTTAATGAAAGTGGAAGTGTCATCATCATCTGAACACTTACCTGGGTTCAAGGTTTTTACACATTTATTTACCTTTCTTTTCATACATCTTTTTTTCTTCTGACAGCATTCTACCTTCATTCCCAAATCTGTCTGCTCTTCTTTCAGAATGATTAACTTTACATTTGACAATTCTTAGTTTCAGTATCCAGGGTGTCCGTGCCCAGGCGCCGGCAGTGTGGCTGCCGGGCGGCCCCTGTGAGGAGAGGCCGGGGCCGCCCCGTGCCGGACACAGCCGGTTCCAGCCGGTCCCAGCCGGCTCCA
>JAOBAS010000027.1:47865385-47877094 GCA_025311575.1 Elanoides forficatus
AGCATGCTGATCTCCAGCAGCCTAGAGGAACAGCAGTTCTGAACTAGCATCGATAGACACAGGCCATGACACATGATCCATTCTTTACAGTATACAGAGACTGCCTTTGTAAGCCCAAATTCTGCCTTGGACTCATTTTTATTAGAGTTTGATGAGAGTTCATAGCCAGTTCTGGTTAGAAATTACAGAATCCATGTACATTATAAACTAATTCACAAACGGTCATTCGAAACAAGACTCAGTCAGTTTCACCACTCACAGAATGAGTTTTCAGGTTCTTGTTGGATTTTAATGTGTGTATTGTGTCTGTTTGGTTGCTTCCATATTATTTTGTTCTTTTTCCACACTTTCGTACTTTCTTGACTTCCATTCAGTTCAAGACTTAGAATCAGTGGAAAAGAACACATGAGGTTTGGTCTAGGTCCAGGTCTAACCAAGGATGTTCTCAAAAAAGGAATTAAATTATTATCATATAGCAACTTTTCCAAATTATACTTTATGGAGAAGTTTCCCATCAAGTTTAACCACTAGCAGACATAGTATCATGAATATATAGGCCTTATTTTGTTACTAATTGTATGTAAGCCTAGATTAACCTTAAGTTTCGAAAACTTGTTAAGTAAACATGCAGTTTAATATGTGATCTAAGGGCAGCATCTTTCCAAAGTAAGTATTTTATCCCATGCAAGTACTTCACTACAATAAAGAAATAAATGAAATTAAACTTGACATTGAGGAGATCCCAAAACACTTGAACTGTGTTACAGAAGGGAAAAAAAAAGTCTTCCCACAACTTCTGTCTAAAACCTGATTGATCAAAGAACCATATTCTGATCTGTCTCGATTGTACTGCTTCACGGACTTCAAATGAAAGCAGGAGAAAAGGAAACATGACACCAAGGGAGAAATAAAACAAAATAAAACAAAAGAAAAACTCACTTGATATTCATTCTGTGTGTCACTTTGAAGGAATTATTTATCCATTTTAGTAAGTTATTCTACTTACTAAAATGAAAAGGTTTAATATGAACAAGAATGTTCTGAGGGCAAATTAATTTCAAGATAGATCCTCAGCAGGTGTAAATTAGTGTAATTTGATGGAATTCATAGCCTGACCTCAAGCTTCCCCAGATGAGCATCTGGTCTATTGCGTGTTGTGTGGTTTAGCAGGCTAAGTATTAAAATTAAGCCATTCTAATAAGCTTTATTTTCCTGTGATTTTCTGTTCTCAAATCATGGCTGGTAACTTGTTAATAGCCCCAGCAACTTCAATTAATTTGTTACAAAGTCTCTTCTTATATTGCACTAGACCAAACTCCTTTAACCTTTCTGTATGACACATCTCAAAGGATATTATTCTTGCTGCTCTCCTTCTTACTAGCTCAAGGGCAATTATGTTCTTGCTGAGGTATTGCAACAAAAGCTGCAGAAAATGCTCTGGGTGAGGTATAACATGTGCCTTTCACAGCAATAATACCACCTCCTAAGAGTTATACTACATTCCCATAGCACACTAAGATGGCATTATGTTCATTTTCTCTTTGGGAACCATATTTTTCATGGTACATTTAAAGGACATTTTCAGCATTTCCCCCATTCTTTTTTTTTTTTTTTGTGTGTGTGTGTGTGTGCTCTTAAGCAATTTTAATTCAGAAGACAGTCTCCTATCTACCTGCATGATTCAGCCTTTTCCTCATTAAATTTTCTGATATAATTTTACTGTGATTATTTGAATTCAGTAGCATTCAGAAGACCAGTAGCTAGTGCTATTATGTTTTCCATATCAACAGGCTGTCCATGTTCCAAAAAGCTTACTGCAAAAGGAGGGAAGAGAATTAGGGAAGAAATTCATGCCTCTCTGAACTCACTATCAAGACCTGGCTGAACACCAGTCAAGTCAAAGTCTCATACAGAGACGTTAAATCACTGATCCCATATCCTGCAGCAAGTCTGCACCTTAGCTGGTAGCTGCTGAGTATACAGACCAGTACTCCTTTTTCATCACAAAAATAAAATACATAAAAAAAATAAAAAACCTCTCCATCTAATAAATGTCAGATAACACCCTAAAGCATCATATTGTTAATCATGAACATTCTATTTGTCAATCAAGTCAATCAATGGTACTTTTAAAAATATCCTTCTTCATGATTTCTGAAATGGTCTCCATCAGGAAAAAGAAGTGGTCTCTCATTTAATATTCACATTTCTGTGTTTTGAACAGTTTAATTAGCTGACTCATTCCATAGGCTTTTTACATGAATAGATAGAACATGTGATTCTCCTTTTAATCCAGTAATACCTCTTTTATTTTTTTTAAAAATGCATTTCCTTTAAAAGCTTTCAGTCATTCTATAACTTGTCATTTTAACATTCTTAAAGGAACTCACGTTTTTGACAAATGTAGAAGTGACCAACCACTAACTTTTATGTATGTGTTTTGGAATTCCTAAGGAGGTCTTCTCTGGAAATCATTTATTCATTTCAGCAAAGTTCCGTTCTTCTCCTCTCTCCCCATTTATGCTGGCTGATGGTTATTATTAAATATATCTGTTTTTTCCTTTGTCCTCCATCTCTAATTCCCCATAATCATTCTTAAGAGAATTCATCTTTCATTTCACTGTTGTTTACTTTCTCTAGCGTGAAATCATATTATTTGTTTAGCATCCTGTTAGTCAAAGATCATCATATTTTCCTTCTCCAAATGATTTCTTTGTTATTTTCACTTCCTCCCAGAGCAAGCCCCATCCACAAATTATTAAATTCTGAGTAACTTTTAAATGCTTTTGATCAATCTTTTATATTCTTGTTTACATCTTGGTCTAATCACATTGGTTTGTGCCTCATGCTGCCTTTTTGACAATTAAGACACTATTTATGAAACAAATGGATTATTTACATGACAATAACTTGTAACTAATGTGTGTTTTCTTTGTAATTTGTTAGGTTTCATGATTTATCAAAACCCTTCCTTGACAGCTGTCTCCTCTACAGCATAGAGAAAATGAATGCTTAATATACACCATGATCATTTCCTTTTGGTGTGCATTACAGACTAATCAAGCCACAACAAAATGACTATTCCTGAAATTTTATGAAATAGGGATAGGCCAGGCATAAATGATTTTGAAAAGGGCCAAGGTGTTTGGTCACAAGAATGATGCCTTAATTGCTAATGCATAGAATTTAACCAACTCAACCCTCTCTCTGCACTAGTACAATGAAGATAAACCTTGATTCTTCTTCAAGGAGCTTTCAGATCCAAGGATCAAAAATATAAGAATTTAAGCAATATCACTGAAGAAAAGGTTTTAGGTAACTTTAACTACTTAGGTAAATTAACTCAAGGTTGTTTGAACATGTACTTGTGATAAGAACAATTCATATGTGGGTTCAAATAAGCTTTGCCTGAAGCATCCTGCAAAGGTAACCACTGTTACTGTCATGGGATGATTCTGACCATCAGCTGCTAATGACAAGCACAAATATGTACAAGCTTGTTCTAGTCTTTTTGGTGTAACACCCTGGAAGACTGCAATAAGAGGGTTTCTCACTCTTTCTGTGTTGCTGTGCCTCTTGACTGCGCAGAATGGTTCAGACTGTAATAATTTTGAGTTCTAACCAGAACAGGAAGAGTTGTCTTGATTGTCCTTCGTAATCACAACCACTTCCTGGAAAGCAATCTCACCTTTATGACCATGGACTTTATTGATGGTTCACTGGAAGCTGAGGGACCTCATGGGCATGCAGGTAATCAAAATGCCATTATCAGTGTACCATTGCCAGTTTTTGTTACTATTACTGTCATGAAAGTAACTGGTAAGTTTTTCTAATTGATCCTTTATTATGTCTCATTAACATCAAAATTGGTAGGTGTCAGCTTCCAAATTTTCTCTTTCATCTTTTTTCCTGTTCATCTGCCATACATTTTCTCAAAGTCTAACACTAAGTGCCTTGCTCTTCGCCAAGCTTCTCAAAACTCATTATCTTGACCCAAGGCACTGTCAGTATGTGGCAGACAGACAGCTTGGTGGTCCTGGCTGTTTTCTCATGCTAATATACCTTTTCTTCTCTCCATCTCACTTAGTAAAGGTGAGTGTTCATGGAAACCCTTAATCTCATCTAGTCTAAACTGATATTTACTAGCTTCCTCAGTCTCAAAAGTGTAACCATGATTGAGTATCTGTCCCTCTATGTAATGATACTGGTATTCACATCTGCATTTCAAAGTATGTTAAATCTTGACCTTGTTAAATATAATAGATAAATGGATGGCACCTGTAAGATTTGATTGTAATGTTGGTCTCTGTACTGTCTTTGACTGGGATGGAGTTAATTTTCTTCACAGCAGCCCATACGGTGCTATGTTGTGGATTTATGACCAAAACAGTGTTGATAACACAGCAGTATTTTAGTTACTGCTGAGCAGTGCTATACACAGTGTTGGGGCCTTTTCGGCTTCTCACTGCCCTGCCAGCGAGCAGGCTGGGGGTGCACAAGAGATTGGGAGGGGACGCAGCTGGGACAGCTGACCCCAACTGACCAAAGGGATATTCTATACCATATGATGTTATGCTCAGCAATGAAAGCTGGGGGAAGAGGGAGGAAGGGGGGATGGTGTCTGTCTTCCTAAGTAGCCATTATGTATGACGAAGCCTTGCTTTCTTGGAGATGAGAAATGTTGAATGAATTCCTTATTTTGGTTTGGATGCACACACAAATTTTGCTTTACCTATTAAAGCATCTTTATGTCAAGGCACAGGTTTTCTCACTTTTACCCTTCCAATTCTCTCTCCTATCCCACTGGGTGGGAGTGAGCAAGCAGCTGTGTGGAGCTGAGCAGCTCACTGGACTTAACTCACAGCAGTCTCCCCTACTGTACCACTGGCACAGCTTCATTTATTTTGCAATACAATGCAAAACGAGGAGGCATGTGCCTTTTGAACATGGCACATAGGTGTTGTGACAGCCCAGGAGGCTACAGAGCATGACAGGATGTCTTTGGAGTGCTGGGCAAGCAGGCTGAATCCAGAGGAGGGGTAGGAGAAGTCCTTACTGCATATAGGAGTTTAACACCAGCACACTCTGTCCAGATACAAATTTATTAGGTGTGGGCCATTTGGGTTCCACGTTGAAAAAGCAACAAAACTTTAACCTTTTCCTGATTAGGTTGCCAGCTAGGTTGGAATACCTGAGCCTGCGTGAACAAACCCAAGACTGGTGCAGTAATAGGTGGACAGGCTTCCTCAGCTAACCATTGTAGTAGTGGTAGGCTAAAGGTAATCAAATAGCTTCTCTCACCTCCTGTCCCAAAAGATCTGAGAGGACCAAGGCGAAGGCAGTTTCTGGCATTTCTGCAGAATATACCTGTATCTATATGCATCTATGCATGTGCATACATGTATATTTAGAGTTGAATATGATGATCATGCATATATCAACTTACTGAAGCGAGTGCAGAGAAGGACCATGAAGATGATGAAGGGATTGGAACATCTTTTGTATAAGGAGAGAGGCTGGAAGAGCTAGGACTGCTCAGCCTGGAGAAGAGATGGCTCAGGGGAATCTTATCAATGTAGATAAATATCTTACAGGAGGGAATGAAGCAGTGAGAGATGGACTCTTATGAGTGGCGTCCAGTGACAGGTCAAAAGACAATGGGAACAGGTTGAAATACAAGTTATCTGAACAAAAGAAAAAACTTTTTTTTTACTGTGAGGGTGCTCAAACACTGGAAAAGGTTGCCAGGAGAGGTTGTAATGTCTCCATCCTTAGAAGTATTCCAAACATGACTGGACACAGTCCTGGGCAAACTGCGTAGGTGACCTTGCTTCAGTGGGGGCTTGGACCAGAATAATCTCTAGAAGGTCCTGTCCAACTTCAAAGATTCTGTGATTCTGTAATTTTGTGATTCTGTAATACTGCTTTTCTTTCCCACACAATATTATCAATTTGATATTTTAACTGTCACCATTTAGTGATACACTTTCATTAATGTTCTGCAGAATATTTACGTAAGCTATCCCATGTGCCTTCTCTCCTTATTAGGGACAGGTAGCTCTTTTGGTCCCCTTCTCCCTTGTTTTACCACAATTTATTTCTAGCATGGGGAAGTTCTGTCTTAGAAATTCTTGTCCTTTACAGATCAGCCAGAACTCAAGCTAGTTCAATTTCCAGATATTTTTAAAGAAAAAAAATCAGTTCTGCAAGCCAAATTAAATATGTCAAAAAACCTATTTTTTAATTTAAAAAACGGTTTTCCTGGAAAATGTTCAGTCTGTTTTATTTATCAATACATTAAATGAAATGGCCACTAGAGGGGGACATACTGTGAACACCTTGCAGCAAATACTGTATTTCTGCACGGAGTTGACAAATGTGATATAAATATGTAGCTAGTTAATAATTTAAAACATGAAGTGTCTGATGTCACTGTTGTTTGGTTTTGGGTTCTGGGGTTTTTTTTTGTTTGTTTTGTTTTTTGTTTTTTTTTTTTTTTTTCTTTGGAGCTTTTAAAAATGCACCCAAACCACTGGCACTTTATAGAATCAAATAACCCCCTTTAAAACAAAGTCATCATTTTTCCATGGTGTTCTAGGCAGAATGTTTAATGTTTTATTATTATCATGGTTGAAACATTTTACACTTTTCTTCATTTTCCATTCACATTAGTCTTATACATCTGATGTTGAAATGTCTTGAGCTCTTAGCTGAAAAAAAAATTCAAACTGAATGAATATGAGTTTTGTCATTGCATAAACCCCAGAGATTTCACAAAAAAAGACACTAGGATAAAGTGAAAACAACAGAATTGAGAAAAAAAAAGTTTTCTATTTTTTAATTAGGATGTTTATGAATAAAATAGTAGTTCAAATGGATAAATAATGAAGAAAAAAAACCAGAAAGGTGATGGTTAAAATTAATCTGATAAGAAATCTAGCATTCATTGATGCAAAGATATATAAGTAAAACTGCAAGAAAACTTAATGTAAAGTGGAAAAGTCCCCTGCCAAATAATTTTATGCACACACAAGTATACACATATATACATATACTATAAACAGAAAGTTAAAAGTAACATTCCAGAAATTCCAGCAAAAGATTCAATGGAGAACTAATACACCAACTTTAAAGATGCTGAGTAAGTGTTATTCTGTGATTAAAGAGCAATAAAGGTATGGATCAAGTAACAGAGATCCTAATATCAATGGTGCCCTCTAATGAACAACACATGACTGTAGAAGTCTACTTTTTGAATATGGGGAAAAAACATGCAGGGTAGCATGGACTATGACACTAATTTATCTCTGTAGCTGTGCTTATTCCAGAATGAACTATTCCAGCACTATGTGATAAAAATAAATAAATAGATAAATAGATAGATAAATATACAGCCTCCAATGCCATTGTCACAAAATCTGTATGTAATACAAACCTAATTCTTCACGGTCATGAGCATTAATAGCTCTGTGGGTTTGAACAGGGTTTTAAATGCAATCACAGCGCTAGTGCTAAGCACATACTCTGTTTTGTTGCTGTGTTTGAGCCTCAGCTCTAATTGCTCTGCTACATTTTGAAGGCATGCAGCTCGAAGCAAGGCATACTGATCCTTTTCCCTTTCCACCTGCCCTTACCCACCCTACCTATAATGGGCAGAAGATTCTACAGTCATGCAATAAAGTACCTTTTGACAATCAGTCCCATTAAGATGTGCTACCACATCACATCTTTGGCAATGTATTTTTATTTGCACCTTAAGGGGAGTAATTTTCCAAACCATTGTTCAAAAACAGGATGGAGTTAAATATTCTTTCTTATGGTCTGTTGATATTCCCTGTGCCATCATTGTATCAAAGAGCCTTTTTGTTACCCGGGAAAGAAAGCAGCAGCTGAGCATGAATGAGCTGTTTGTATGTCAATCCAAATGGCTGATCATCGTATGGCTGCAATCAGCTCCCGGCTGGCAGCTGCTGGGTGACGTCACACGTAGCCTTGGTCGACATCATGCAGCCAGCTAGGAGCAATCGTGTTGCCAGGCAGCCCGTTGCTTCTCAAAGTCTTGTTCAGTCAAGAGAAATGCAATTGTTCGTTGCCTTCCAGAAAGGCTACACTTAAAAAATACTGGCTTTACTGACTGAGCAGCAGGTCTGAATTAAGGCTGAAGATGAAAAATAACCTCCCACCTGGATTCCCTGTTCACAAAGTTTGCCAAATAGCAGAGGCAGATAGTTTTGACTACGTGCAAAGCTACTTTGCTAAATTCCTCCTCCAGTTCTCTTTGGTCACTGGAATCCCATAAAACCATATGACCCAGCTCACGTGTACAGAGCCTCTTTGATTTGCCAGTCAGATCCTGGGCTCGGTTGTTTACTCTTGCTCTGCTGCTCAAAGTTTGAAAACAGACAAGTCAACTGAGACTAACCTGCTCTTGACCACCTCCATTCCCTCCAGCTATGAAAGTTGTGATCTGCAGGGATGCTTTGGTGGCCACTGCTCCCTTTCTGCTTGCAATAGTTAACACTCAGGCTTTGCTAACAAAAAGCTTTAATGTACAGAACAGGTTTCTGCATGAGTTCAGGGCAGTGTGTACAGTTATGCCTTTACTGCCAAGCGCGAGAGCAGTCTGATCTTCCCAGGATTTTCACTGATGCCTCACAACTGCTCACGGCAGTGAAAAGCAGCGATCGAGCTGCTGTCAGTCAAAGGCTTCTTGAAAGGAGAAAAGAAAACAGTTTTTCAACAAGATGACATACATGCATGGGACAGAAGAATCTGTTTTGCAGGATCAGTGTAATGGCTTCTCCAATCTAATACTTAGTCATCTGAAGTGTGGTGAAACACCTTAATTGTCTGAATGGGGTGGTAGGACTACACTGGGTTAGAAAAGCCGCTTGAACTATGTTAAAAAAAAAAGCCTCTCCATAGCAATTGTAGCAAAAGATAATGTTGGGCTGTGTCATTCAAGTAGCTTGTCTCTGCTGTTAGGATAAGAAGTAACACAGTCCTTTTTTCTCCAGAAAACTGTAAAAAAACATTCCCCATTTTCTACTCAGAAAATTCAATAGAAAGCTGCCTGTAGGTGCTGTGGAGGAAAGATTTTACTTACCCTGACTGTCAGATGTTAGGCTTGGCACTCAACAGGAAGTTTAGGAATCTCTAGGGGGTTCATACATACTAACCATGGGTAGTATTCAGCTCCACATTAAGACCTTACATTCTGATTTGAATATATTGCTATCAACATATAGGAAAGGTGTTCATGCTTCCATTATAGAAAAGGAAGACCAAGGATTCTCCTCTGTTGTCAGTCACAGGCAATTATGCCTATTTGAAGTTCTTTGTGTTATCCCATTTGGTTTTGTTGGATTATTAGATACACACATTCTCTTCTCAGATGAGAGCTAAAGGCCAGGCAGGATGCAGTGAAGCTAAAACAGCACGAGACATCTGTGTTTGGACAGCTGAATGCAGTCCCATGTGTCCAGCAAAATTCAAAACTATTAATCACCAGTAAGAATAGATGATCCCACAGGAAAATAATAGCTTAAAGCATTAGTGATCTCCAATTTTCACTTCAGCAGAAGGTGTCAGCTCCCTTGATATAAGGTAATCCAGGGATGCCTAAAAAACCCCACAACATAGAAAAGCTGTGATCTTTCCACTGCCCACAATTCCTAATCAGGAGCATCCCAGTCACAGTTAAATATGCTGTGAACATCATATTATGTTAATGTATTAATGACATGTAAATGTTTTCAGAATAAACTATATTCATGTAAATTTGTTGGCTCTGAACTTATTTTATTCTGACAGAGTAGTGTATTTGATATGGTCACAAAGCAAATTAACATTTTCAGAACTCATTAGTATGTGTGAACATCAGGCAAAGGTGACAAATAAGTTTGGTAGACTTCCATTATTTTAGGCCAAAAAGCCAGTCATTTGGGTGATTTGGGATGCCTGATCCAAAGCACACTGCAGTCTGTGAGAGTTCTGCCAGTAACTAAAAAGGAATTTAGGTCAGATCTTTGGACACAGTGCTAATGCAGTGACAAAATACAGAATGAAGTTTAGACTTGAACTCTGTTAATAGATATGTGGAAGTATCAGCTAGAACAGGCTCAGTGATATTAGGTCGTTTAATTGTCCCTTCGTGTAACGCTCACTGTAGGATCATTCCCTTTGGTATAACAAGTCTCTGGTGCTTTATTTTAATTGTTCAATAAATTTCAGAGATGCAGTAATTAACATGGTCTATTAAATATAATCAACTACTTACTTTTAACCAATTGGAAAAAAAAAAAACAAACCAGAAACTTTAGACAAGTGCATCATTAGCCAGTACTTGCTACTAACCCAATATTTGTAAATTTTATGGACACTATTCACAAACATTTGGTCTATGCAGGCAAATCTTTATTTCTTCATGATTCCAGAAGAATATATTGATTCATATAGAATGAAAAAATATATCACTGTATTTGGTAGCAAATGTGTGCCTTCAAAAGATTTGGGGAATGAAATCAATGAAATTATACAACACAATTTACATTGGCAAGAAAAAGTATTTGATTTACTTTTATTGTCGATGCACAGGCACTGATGCCTATTTGAGGTTCCTTATGTGTGTGGAAGAATAGATATGAAGAGGGCTAGAGGAAATAAATTGCCATAAATTTCTATCACGCAGTTACAAATATTTGGGATTTGGAGAAGTGAGGTGGTTGGCCTTATGTATTTAAAATGAATTAAAATACTCAGTCTTTCAGTAAGGTTAGGAAAAAAATTAAGCAAACCAAAATCAGAGAACAAAATACCTTTGAATTAATCTGGGCCAGCCAAACAGCTATGTATGCTGCTCAGCAGAGCATAGTGAAGCAGTCCCTGAGCTACCAGTGACCTGAAATAGCCCATCCAAAAGAAGAAATGCAATATATCTTGTGGAAATACACAGCTATGCCTGACATCAGTTAAGCTATGGTGAGACATCACCCAGTCCGAGTACTCCTGGACTCTATGAGAGATGGTTTCTTGGGATGTGGTGTTCTGAGCCCAACCTGCCTTTAGATGAAGAGTCAAGCCAGATGTCACCATATGATCCTCCACCACGTTACCAACATGTCTAGAGTCACTGTATCTCTACCGTGTTGCTACTCTTATCTGTTTTATTTCCTTCATCTTCCCTGTGTGGTCGCTTGCACAATAAGATATGTAATCCATACTTTATTCCAAATGAATCAGTAATGCTATTAATTGTGGTAGGACTTCAGGCATACTTTTAAGATTCAAGACCAAAACTTATTAGCACTTTTTTCTTTCATGTGTTTTTCAGACAAATTGCAAGCTGTTTTGGGCACATACCTTCTTCCGTCAAGATGGCATGTCCCACAAGGCAACATGCTTGTGTAAGCATGTCTTCCAATGATTATGTGACTAATAAGAGAAGAATGACAGGAATCATATCTCTATCCCCCCCTCCCCTTCAGCTCTTCAATCTCTTCACAAGTTCCAAGTTATGTTTTTAAATGAAAGGATTTTAGACAAAGAAGATGAGGCTAATGAAACCTTACTTCATCTGCTCAAAGAAGACTTAGGCCGACAGAACCTGATCATCATGGGTGATTTCATTTACCCAGACATTTGTTGGGAAAGCAATACAGCGGTGCACAAATCGTCCATCAGATTCCTCAAATGCATTGAGGACTGCTT